>NWSH02000323.1:12877765-12901106 GCA_002382865.2 Heliothis virescens | reverse complement strand
GAAATGGACTATATAGACCCGATTTTTTTTGCATTGGAGAGTGACCATAATTTTGGCATCTGAACAGCAAGACATCGAACCCAATTGTGGGTAATCGTCGCATTATTATCATGGAAAATATCGGTATCAGGAACTTTGACAGTTCCTACTATTTAGTACCTTGTGATTTACACGAAATGTGCGATAACCTATTATATTTTAACTTTTTTTTACTTATGTGGTCATTAATCTTTAGAAAAAAAGGACAGTCAAAGAAAATATATTGTTTTGTTGATTAATAATAATTAGTAAGATAAAAGTTACTTTTTTCGTCCAAAAAAATTGAGACTGCGATTTAATTGTTTAATAATAGTAATAATTATTATACTACTATTTTTTTATTCATTTATACAATAACTAAATACATATACAATACCTAGACATATTTATTTACATAAAATATTGATAAACATAAAAGATTTCTTTATTAACGCTCTGGTGGTCTGGCAGACCTCACGTCGGTACTTATGTAACTAAAATAGCACGTGGTACTTAAGGTTAATTTAACTCTAGTAGCAGTCGCAAATATAACAAACAAACCTATATAGCTTGGAAAAATAAACTCGTGATTCGTTCATGGTACATGCGGTTTGGAGGGGGAAGTTAAGGTCAACAGCGACGGCACAGAAGGTTGTTCCGGTTGCTCTAAAAATGTTTCCATTAATGTGATCCACGACAAAAAAAGGGCGTGAAACGGACAACCACTAGCGCATCAAACAAGGCCTCAAAATAAAGACCATGCGGATTTTTTTGCGGAATGGCTAAATGAGAGTTCAGAATCCGAAAGTGACTATATAGACCCGATTTTTTTTGCATTGGAGAGTGACCATAATTTGGCATCTGAACAGCAAGACATCGAACCCAATGTGGGTAATCGGTCGCATTATTATCATGGAAAATATCGGTATCAGGAACTTTGACAGTTCCTACTATTTAGTACCTTGTGATTTACACGAAAGTTGTCGATAACCTATTATATTTTAACTTTTTTTACTTATGTGGTCATTAATCTTTAAGAAAAAAAGGACAGTCAAAGAAAATATATTGTTTGTTGATTAATAATAATTAGTAAGATAAAAGTTACTTTTTTCGTCCAAAAAAATTGAGACTGCGATTTAATTGTTTAATAATAGTAATAAATTATTATACTACTATTTTTTTATTCATTTATACAATAACTAAATACATATACAATACCTAGACATATTTATTTACATAAAATATTGATAAACATAAAAGATTTCTTTATTAACGCTCTGGTGGTCTGGCAGACCTCACGTCGGTACTTATGTAACTAAAATAGCACGTCGGTACTTAAAGGTTAATTTAACTCAGTAGCAGTCGCAAATATAACAAACAAACCTATATAGCTTGGAAAAATAACTCGTGATTCGTTCATGGTACATGCGGTTTGGAGGGGGAAGTTAAGGTCAACAGCGACGGCACAGAAGGTTGTTCCCGGTTGCTCTAAAAATGTTTCCATTAATGTGATCCACGACAAAAATATAAAATAAAATTAAAAATACAAAAAAAAAACAATACATTAATTCTTAAATGGCTTTAAACATTTTACATGTATTACTACCGAAGAATAAAATTCGCTATCAGAATTTGGGAATTAAGGTTCGATTTTAAACAGTTTGACAAACTGTAATACCGAGACGTCTAAGCATAATTCACATCAGATATTCTTTTCATGTGTCACAGTCCCGCGCGTACATCTAGTAATCGACCAACGCTGCCTATGTCCCCCTTCACCCGCGCATCATGGGAGTGTTACACACGGGTTTACCAAACTACACATGAATGCAAGCCGCATGGGGAATTCCCGCAAGCTCCGTTTAAAATCATTGTTCAGCAAAACTTAAGAACTTTAAGCTGTGTACGCACTAAATTGCATGTAATGCACTGCCACTAAAAATACTTGCGCTTAAGATATCCGTAACTGAGTGTAGTTAAAGTATAATGGTAATTTTGTATAAATTTGCTTCTTTTCGTCTACCGTGTTCACACTTTATTTGGGGTTCTCGATATAATGTTATCCGCTAATTTCGTTTTCAATTTAGATCAATATTATGTATGTCATCTTTCAGGCAATCGTATAGATTTTCTTTGGTAGATTTTTGTATTTGTAGTACGTGTTTCACCCCTTATATGTTCACACTCTTTATATTACACTGGTAACATATTTTTTTACAAAAAGACAATTTGTACAAAAGCGAGTTTGCTCCATAAATAGGTTATCTCACGGCAAACTAAAACGCGATAACATTTTTATGTAGGCTGGAGATTCTAAAAATGCATGGGTTAAAAGGCTTTGAACCTTCGTATTACATCTTGGATTTTAATTAGTTTTATCCGGTAATTAGTAATCAAATAATCCAAGGTAAGTACCAAAACTAAGACCAAAATTTATAAAGAAAATTATTATAAATATGTTAGCACCACTGTGCGAAATGAAGATTTGCCATGATTGAAGAAGTTCGAAACTTTCTGTATATTAAAGTAATCAATTTTTCTATCAGACAGTATCATTGTTATTAGTTTCCTCCTTTAGTAACCATTATGTTTATATGGTTGATAGTTAACAATCTCCTAACATTGTTTTCAATCAAAACCATAAATATAGCATCTAGCAATGGACCAGTTTCTGATTTGGAGGTCTATGGTTGATGGTGGTATGGTGGTTGCAGTTCTATGTTTGTAAAATGTTATAATAAACTTATAATGTTATTTACCCGGAGGCTGGGGTGCTGGGGCCGGTGTATCTGGGGCCACCGTAGTGCCCGGTGTGCTTTTCCCCCAAGACACGGCTCACTCTGTAGAAACAAAAGAAAATATAAATATACAACTCTATTTTGTATACAAATAAAATATAATCTTAAAGGTACACCAATATTAACTATAATAATGTAATGACAGCTGTTAACTCTCATAGGCAATACAAAACCAAGCAATGGTTAAATAAATAAACAGTTAAACGAAAAAGAAATAAGGTAATTTTTTACTAACAGAAATCATTGGTGATAGAAAGTAGGTGTATCGTAACACAATTGTGTAATAATCAATCTTTAAAGATACATTTTTCACATTTATTCTTAGACTTCTCATATTTCCATTAACATATAAAGAAATCACAACAACCCACAGTTGCAGTTACTGATACACTAATTGGTGAATTTGGCATGTTTTACTTATTTATTGTTTAATATTATCTGCTATCAATGATATCTTTTATCAAAAAAAATTGCTGATTAAAAAACATGAAAGACACAGCACTAGGATATTTCTTGAGAATTACTGGAAATGATTGTTTATTGGGCAATGGATTGGAGTTTTTATATTCATTGCATATAACCAAATAAAATCAACGACTATTCAACCAACTGTAATGTAATGCCATGAAAGAAAATATACAGTGATTTTTATGGCATATAATATAATATTACTTCTATTGTTTATACAGTTGTAAACATTTTGTGACTGATTGAATACTGGTGTTATAGTTTTGCGCTTCTTAGTAACAGAAAAAGCTTTATTAAAATAGTACAAGTAAAGATAGATTGTTATGCAATTAGACTTAATTATAACAACAGTATTAGGAAGAGAAGGTATCTAATTTGAAAATTAAATGGTGGATCAACACCATAATCTATTTGCTTGAAGTTTATGGGAGTCAGTGTGAAATTTTAATTAAACAATTACTGGTTAGGAATCACAATGGCAATCTAAAATACCTCTGTATCACTAGTTAACAATTAAATCATTCATTATGCTTCCTGTAATAGTTCTGATGATGATGATGATAATAATGTAAAAAAAAGAAGAGGTATGCCGTTATTTCAATGGTAGTTCATTTACTAATGTTTGCAATCACAATTATATGTATATTATGTTGTAATGCTGTTTTATGCTATGAAATAATGATAGACAACATCACCTACTACCTATTAACTTCATTATATGATGTTATAGGCCACATACCTATGTTTTGGTTATTTGCTTGACAGTGTGTTTTTGGTTACTCATGAAGAAATTTTAATTAGAGGTTATATTCCAAGACCTATTTTTAATAGAAAGATGATGCTAGTTACATTTACATTCTTTTACTAATCACAATGTTACTTACTGAGAAAACCTGAGTTGTTAACTGCTTGTATTCTGTATGGCAATGCACTATGGCTATTTATATCAGCAAATGAACTGAGCTCCATTAACACAAGCAACTTAACAAGAAAGTGTTGGGAAAAGGAAAAAGGCATTATTATGTGTCATGTCTCAAACATACAGTTATTTTGTTAACAGCAGCTAAGGAAAACATCACAGCTGTGCACAACAGTCAGCAATTGGTCATTTATGTGTGGCAACCTTATCACTGATGGATGGCACCCATCACTTGTCACAAATCATCACACAGCATATAAATAACGGAGGTTGATTGATGTCTTTTGAGACTGGGATAATTATCGGAGCGCGGAGATGTTGAGGTTTTGCGTCACAAAGAAGCTCAGATGTAGGAGGCTGGCTCCCTCTCGCAGAACCCGCTATGTACTCAACTTACCTTAGGTTGGACTGAGACCCAAAAATTGTTGCTCGATCGCCAGTCACCCGACGGTACTAATAAATAAACAGCATAAAAACAATTCTTCTTGACGAGATAACTAAAATCGATAATTTTGAAATGAAAATAAATTAATTGCACCGTATCTTGGAATGCTCGTTAATTTTTAGTTGTTGTCCCACGAATAGCGGTGAACACTCGCGAACAGATAATACCTTTGTTATGTGAATTACGAAAGCGAAATAACGGGATTTTTCACGAGAGACTCGACAGAAATTGCACAAAGAAAGATGTCAGTCAGGCTGTGCACAGATGATAAATCGAATTTATGGAAAGGTGTTGTGTTGCCAGTATTCAATGTGAAAAATCTTTCATTTACCGAATCTTACCGAAAAAAAATGGTATAATATATTCATAGGATTTGAGTAAGCTACTCATTGGGTCTGTATTTATCTATTTATATTACATATTAGAGAAATTTGTTTAGATGTTCACTATCCAAGACCAAAAAGGGCCAAAGAAAATTTCAAAAAAGGTTGATTAGAATTAAGATAAGAATGTTAGGAAGTTGTGCTGATGTGAATAGAAAGTAGATACAGCAAGTATTTCACTGTAATAGATAGTATTGAATTTTCTATACCAACCTTACCCGTTCACAGGAAACTATACCTAAATATATTGTTAAGCTGTTAAGTGACTATCGTGTGCTTAGCAGAATCCCGAAAAAAATAAAATCTCGCCCCATCTTACTCACTCACTCCTTATTCACTTCAAGTAATTTATGTGCTGACCAACGAATGCTAATGCTATGAAAGGGCTGCGTTGATGGCCTAGGAACCATGGCTACAAAACCGTCTCTGATTAGGGTTTAGGACATAAGATTAGATAAGTAGGTACCAACACGATAGATGTCTGTAGGCTTTTGCAAGGTGCAAGTGCACAGGGCTGACAAAAGTGTAGATAAGACACTGCCTGGATGTAAGATTATGGCGCTAGTAGTAGGCCTTCTCCACAAATTAAAATATTACTATTGTGAAGGTCATAGCCGGAGACGATAGCTCGGTAACGCCCCAGGGACCCTTTTTTTTTCGACGGGTGGATGTCCTCATGGACATCCCCCGCCTGGGGAGAGGCGGAGGAGAGTGCCGGACTCTTACCGGCTAAAACCACCCCGGTGTCTCGACTCGCAAGTGCGCGCGGGGCCGCGGGAATCCAGATTCTTCTGCAGCCCCGCACAAGTGCTGGCCTGCCTCGCTCGGGCCTCGTCTCCTGCACGGGGTAGTAAGGTGTTGAGCTACCCCGTGCCTCGTCTCAGGGGCGCGCGCCTCCGCCACGGGTCCGTCGACTATAGGGCGGGCCTTTTTTTACCAATCACCTGGCGTAGGTCCTAGAGACTCTGACTTAGCATTATTTTACTCTTTGGACTTGCCACTGCCAGTAACCAAACTGCTTTGCGAATATATTGAAAAAAGTTATAATCGAACTTTGATTTTGAGAAACAAGCTTGCCTTTGCAGCAAGACCCCCCTTTGCAAGGTTTGCAACTGTAAAGTTACAGTCAGCGAAACGGACAGCTTAGTTTTCTTCTAAATATCCCGAGTAGTACTAGGAATCGTTCACGGGTTTCAAGAAAATAATAACGTTGAGTAGGTACTGTTAATAATGCTATTTTATTTCTTAAGTAAACTGCACAATGCTTCTTGGACGTACACGTTGGTAAATAAATGGTGTAAGTAGGTACTCCACAGCGATGCAAATCATATATTTTTTCCATGCTCAAAAGATGCTTGAACTTGCGAATCATGTAATAGCTTGTATGAACCGATGTTTGGCTCGCCACCTGTGCAAGAAAGACATAAGATAGGTGATTGTGATAAGATGGCGATAATATTACTAGAAAAATGTGTGTTCAACATTTGATTGTAGTGCTCTTTTTTAGGGTTCCGTAGTAAACTAGGAACCCTTATAGTTTCGCCATGTCTGTTTGTCCGTCCGTCCGAATATTCTTAGTGACTGTTAGCGTTAGAACGCTGATGCCAGCAGAGACAGCAGGTCAACTTACTCGAATCTGTCGATTTTAACAATCTAACATTAACCTTTCACTATTATGATAAGGTTGAAAATCTATCGCAGTTTGACAATTGTGGTAACTTGATGTACTGTCGTCTGTAGGTAGGTTACTTATGAGTAAATAGGTACCAAGTAAGATTGGGGTTCTTGATAAAGACATAGGGCTGATAAAGCTTTTTGTAGCGATTTATCCGTTGCATGCTTACCTGCTCCTTCAGCTGATAAGTGAGAGTTGCCGATAAGGATGTCCTCTGGTGCACCATCTCTGGTTTCTGTCCTGAAGTTGGAAGGCTGAACCTAGCGCACACAAACATATTAATATTGTAGGCAGAGTATATGGAAAGTGTATTAATTATTTCACGCTGAAATGCGTCATACCTGGCCATCATTTCTCATAATATCAGGGAACACAGAACCAGGGAATCTGTTGTAAATGCCATTAAGATTATAGTGCAGATTCATGTCCGGACCGATGTTGGCTTTGAGCAATTGCTCCCAAATTCCACCTGTATAATAAAAATGCACCATCATACATTTTTAAAACCAGAATGTAAATTTTACTAGGTGATATGGATATTTTGGTCTAGTATAGTTACCTTTATCGACTGACATGATGGGTCTATTTGATTGCCACGGGTACTCTCCATGAGCTTGGAAGTAAATGGCATATGTCGAAAGCTGTAATCAATACATCAGTAGCTTCAGGTTAGTCCATATTAGGTAATAGGTACTACTTTGCATGCTATAGGTAATACCTGTGTATAGTAAAGGGCAAGCCAGTATTTGCCACCGTGACCAACGTAGGCAGTCTCATTAGCAGCCATTAAAGCTGATGGAAGATCTTGATGTAACCTATCTTGGGATATTTGGAGATTGCATCCATACCTAGAAATAAAATACATAATGATTTTACGCTTAAGTTTTAATTAATCGAAATTCGGAACATCTTTTTACACACAGTCGGTTAGCCCCATAATAAGCTATCGATTAGCTCGTGTTATAAGTGCTAACACAAGTGATAAACTACATCACACAAATGTAGTACCGGGAATCGAATCCGGGGCCCCTAGGTTCGACCGTCCGGCATGGTGACCATGCTGCCAACGGAGTCAAAAGATATTCATGCTTTTTATATTGCGCTACACCAAACATGGTGACCACTAGTGACCAGGCTTCAGGCAGAAAAGGGAGGTCTGTTTAGGTCTATGTAGGCACGTAAAATACAATGACGTACTACTTACCAATCTGGACAAGCTTTCAATATATCATAAGGCGCTCTGTAATACTCCGCTCTTCGTACAATAGGATTTCGTATGTTGAATCTCTCGTTGGGATCGGTGAGATTTATTTGCTTGATTTTGATGTCCCGTCTCTCACAAATGTAATCGTAATGAAACTTAGGAAGAGATTCTCCTTTCGCGCAATAGGTTTCTAAAAGGAAGATCATGTTTTAATTTTGTTTTATTCAGTTTGATGCACGTATTCTTAAGGTTCGCATATTTGCAGGTACCTACTTTTATATGTTCCATCGACGGAACTAACAGCAGCATATTTGTCAATACAATATCTGTATCCAAATATCGAAGGGTATCGCAGGTAGGGCACCTTACATGTAAAGCGCCCTTCTTGGTACATGGCTCCCTGAAAATATAGTAGGTAAAACATAGGCACAGTCGAATGCAGAACCTTTTCTTTTTTATATTAGCACCAGAACATCTAAATAACTACTTATGTAGTTTTATACAATGTGTAGGTGTAATTTAGGTATTGGATTGGACTAGGATGACAGAAACAATTAAATTTACCGCTACGTGCTTTGTAGTTATTAGCAGCAGTAAATAATGATTCACCATCGCTTTAGGAGGTCCGTAACGCTCGAGCAACCACGAGGCTACAAAAGGTGCAGGCAATCTATTTTGTTCATACAGTTTATCATAGCGAAACTTACCTTAATGAAAACAAGTACTATATCAAGACATTATCACCAAACTAACTATGGATTGTAAGAGTATTTAGGTATTTCCGTGGTGTTAAGTAAAATTTGATTTTTCAAGCAATTGAATCTTAGTGTACCTTGCAAATGACACTGCGTCTACCAGGTGGCCTCGATACACCACCAAAGCAATAGGATCTAGTGCCGTTGATCATGATCTCCGTAACTCCAATGTGTGAGACCAGGGTGATGCCGTTGATACCAGCCAATGCGAAGCGTTGTAGACCAGCTCGTTTGCGCACCTCCACGTTGTTCTTCATACTCATTGTGTTTACAATGGCTTGCCAGCCGTAAACGAACTCATGCATCGGACCTACGTATTATGATAGGAGCTTTAGCATTAGAATTCCGCATAAAGTACATATAACTTTCTAAAAAGATATTTTTTTAATCGTTGAAAGTACACACCTATGCCGAAACTGTCGCCATCTAGAAAATTGAACATCTCCCCGAAAGAATCCGGCATTAGACCGGATACCACAGTTGTTGTTTGAAATCCTTCGTCGGGCAACATCGGCCCAATCTCATCTGCAGGAGTAGTGAACTCCTGCGCCGACGCATTGTTGAAGCGGCCACTACGAAGCGATGATCGCGCCGTGATACCCTAAAGGGGAAAAACTCTCAGGAAATGAGTATAACGATGCCTTAGAGTGAAAACCTCGTAAGTGTAAGAGACATGACTTTTCAGGAGGAACATGTAGGATGTTCTTTGCGAAGCTTTCTTCCTAGAAACGAGATAAAAAAAAATTGGGAAAAAATTGCATTTTCGAGGTTTTCACTCTAAGACGACGATAAGTCGTCGCCCAGCAGTGAAAACCTCGGATGTCTCATTTCGTCAATTTTTTTTTTATTTTTTCTTTGGATTGTTAACCTCAGTAAGCACAGATTACTCTAGCAAACTTTCGAATCAGATACTCCTAGCGCCGTCTATGACGTGCTATGAGAACCTTGTATCAAAATAGGATCCGCCATTTTCGTCTGAGAAACTCGCCAACCGCACGTTGATACTAGCGTTGTTCCGGATTAAAAATTGAAGAAAGTGTGTACAAAGTGCCCAATTTGTGTTGTAAAGTGTCAAAATACATCGAAAAGTACTCTTTATGATTTAATAAGTTTTATAAAGAATTGACTACTATTTCTAACGATTTTGTCTTGAAATGTATTGCTAGCCTCGTACTCGTTGTATTTTACATATGAAAAGCTTGTAAACTGGGTGATGGGTTTTTCTTATAGATAAGAAAAACTCTTATAGATAAGAAAAACCCATCATCACTTTGAATGAATACATACGAGGTTTTCACTTTGAATGAATACTTTTGGCAGAAGTCTTTTCTTTTATAACGCCTTTAAATTTAAATTTTATGGTGTGTCTTATTGTTCCCTTTCGTAATACTATTGTTTTTTTGTAAACATGGCAAGAAAATACAAACTGATTCCCAAAACTATACATTGTTTTAATTTGAAAACCTTACATAATCTTTCAAAAAAATATTAAGTTGTGATGAAAACCTTGTAAGTCACGTCAAACTTATTTAGGCACACGATATAGAAACCATGTGATACGTACCTAAGGAGTGCATAAAATCTAAAAAAAAACAAAAGGTAATATCTTCCCCACTCATACATTTTTTTTCAGTAGACAGTTTTTTCTTCCTCCTGTAAAATTTTGTTATAAGCACTTACGTGGTTTTCACTGCTGGGCGACGAAGTACATATTACGAAAAACTCACTCCAACTTCTACAATACCTAAGGGCACCCTGTTACTACAATTTATCCTTATCTATAATAGTCTTACCTGGATAGTAGAAAATACAACGAACAAAATAACAACCAGCCCCATGTTGGTCGAGCGCCCGAGCACAGGCACTGCACTGGATGCAATGTACATGGCTTTATCACCTCCTTGAATTAATTGGCAGTTAGACCGTGCTTGTTAGGATTAACAAGTGAAAAATATTAACCGTTCGGATAAGTAGGCACGTTTGAGTCGTTTCAACTATTTGATATATTAATTCTTTATAAGAGACATTCGCTACAACAACAATCGTTTATAATAAGTTAGGTACGTGCTTACCTAATTAAAAGCTAAAACAACGGGAAATAATCATTAGCTCTAAAAAAATTGAAAGTAGTTTAGTTCCTTAGCCTTATATCATGGAAGCTTGCTTCAGGTTGTGTGTGGAAATGAAGTAGCTGCCTGCTAAGTAATACGTTAGATCATTTCAGTTGCTATCGGCCGCATTCGGCTGATGTATACGGCGTGATCATGTGCAATTGTGCAATACTGGGTTAACAACACGTTGAACGCCAAGTGTCCGACAAACAATAGTTTTTCTATTGTGCCTAGAACCGATGGCGTTCAATGCCTTAAATACTGGGGAAAAATGCTGCAATAAGATGTTTTAAAATATAAAAAAAACTATAAATTATATTAAAACACTTTTTATTAAACATTAAAAAAGCACAAATCAAAAAGTTATTTTTGGCACAACTATACGAGAACATAACACTAGACAGATCTATTACAAATCGAGATTCAATATGGTACATAAACGGGTATTTAATCAAAAAAATCAAGAGCAACCAAACTTTGATAAGTACATACTAAGTTGGTTAAATCGAAAATATAGTTCGTAAAACACTACCACGTTTCTAATGTTTATTACTATCGTAGTTGTAGTTTAGCACATTATAATAAACACTGGATATTTCATAATATACCTTAGGAAACACGCTTAAACATATAGTATAAATGTGCATCGTTCATATGGGAACGATTCTTGGGCCGAAACAGAATACATTCATGTCGAAGTTTTACAATGAAGATGTATGAAAATCTACTTCTATATATTATAATAAATAGAAACACGGGTTAACTACGCATGCATGTATAAAATACACCTCATGTCCATGTATGTAATCGATCATCAGTCAATATTTATAATCTATATACCTACTAAGATCAGTTTGTATTTCACTCAATAAATAAAACATCTACAATATTACCACTCAGTTAAATACTATTAAAAATTAAAGCAAATATTGTGACAAACATCGACGATAAATAAAACGCGATGTTTAATCCCCACGCCAGATGATGGGGTATATAATGTACACTACTGACTTCGTTACAGGCACACTGGTGATTCGCCATTTCCATAGTAAAAGGATGTTCATTTGTACAAAGGAATTAGAAAGGAAGGGGATTGGGTGTGACGGCTAGTATTCAGCTCGTCACCACCGCACCGATAGTCTGAAAGTACGAGTATCATAAGGGGCACTACTCTAAAAATGATGCCGTAGGTATGGCAACAATGTGATATTGCCTGAACACATTCCAGACGTAAAATACTTAAAACTAGCACATAGCGCATGTTACCTGCTTTCAATGCAAGGTATAGAATACGTTAGAAAATATATGAATATAAGCCAGACTACACCGATTACATAATTGACCAGCGACTGGCTGATTACAACAGCTGCACGCCATGATAGCCCGTTTGAGGTAATCCATAAAAAAATGATTAGAAAAAAGGTGGGAGTAATTCATATTACTCGTGAGATGATACAAGTCAGACAGATAAATATGAAAGAAGATACGCTGTGCACTAAGTAAAATTTAGTAAAGGACAGTAGGTATGTATTTGATGTGTGTGTAGTCCATGTTTTGAATTATCAAGTTACAATAATTAGTATAGTATATAGTCATGAACAAAAAATAGATAAATCTAATTAAATAAATGATGCAAACATTTTTTATATTATTATGTAAAAAAGTTTCAATTTTACAAGACTCATTTCAATCACTTTTTAGGCCATCAGGGCGTGACGCTAGTTCATAAGGTAAAGCTTGGAAATATTTCCACCAATGATCACCATATAGTTATTGACATGAATAATCCAACAATTTTATGATAGCCTACGTGTACGTAAGTATTTTTACTTAAATTTAGTTTTAGCAAACAAATAAAGTTGTTAGAAATTGTAAAGATTTTATATCCGCAGAAGTTAAATTTCACAGATAAATGCTACATAATATAAATATGTACACGATAAAAGGTCTCGTACATTTTTTATACAAATATAAGTACCGATATAAGCTCCAAATTTTGAAAAGTTTTATTTCTAAAATATTTATAATAAAATACTTTCTCTGTTCCTATATCACATTTAGCTGGGTTCAAACGCTGAATATAATGATTATATCATTCACAGAGAGCTTACAAATTATAACGAAACAGATTTTTACTGCGAATAACAAAATTAAGAAACCTTAGCTTGCAACAAGCCTTCGGTATAAATTAAGGCACAATTTTAATAGTACACAAAAGCATCAGTCCGATTAATAGCCAATTCGAAAAGAACATAAGAAGATAAAACAACTAATATAATAAAAACAAAGAAACATCGTAATTAGATACGTGCATCAAATACTCCGCATGTTTAATGCCCCGTCTAAAAATGCATTTAGAGAACTGTCGCAGCTGTTAATATTAATATAGAAATATACATATGTTACGATGAAAGGTACTTGCGAACATCCGCCAAAATGTACAAATAGTTAACTCGCTTCAGTCTTAGAAGATTCACAATCGTAAGTACGCTAAAACATCGCAGTATGTTCTGCACGAACATTTATAAGTGATAATTTTAGCAATCGAGATTAACCTACGGAGCTACGTATGTACAGTCTGAAATATTGACATTCCGAGTAATTTGAGGTAAATGATGAAGGTAAGACTGAGTTAATAGTTGACACGGCTTAAGTACCTACTTATCCTAGCCTCAATATAGAGAGAGATTCATATCCATCTGTAGAAAATTTATTTTAAGTAAATGACCATTTTATTATAGCCTATACAGTTCTATTAACAATTATTTCATACATTAGTTATGTCTACACTTCGGTTTTAGGAGTACTATATGAAACCCAGCGAACTTTACACCGACAAAGTGGGCCTCTCGGCGTACGCTAATATTTCAACTCAAACTAATTAAAACCGTCTAGTTCTAATCAGTTGTTTTTTTCCTTAATATGTGGAAGATGCCTTACTACTAAGTCGACAGCGTGATGCCGCAGTGCAGCTATAAGCCTCCCTGTTATGTACTACAGGATCTTAGGTATACCTACATTAGTAGAGACGAGAAAAATTTGATATAAATCCTCCTTAAATGTAAATGACCTAATATTGGTCAATTGTATTCTTGCATTTGGTAAAATATACGTTACTTAGCTAACATTAACATTATTGAAAGCCTCCATATCATAAAACCGATCACTCGAGAAATATGAACTTATCATATTTTATGAAAAAATGTTATAAAAAGGATAACACTAAGAACTGTACATGTTAAGAGTCTTTACCGATTTTAAATACTTACTTGCATTTTTTTATCATCTAATTACATACTTAAGTAATTTATTGGCGCTGGCAGTCAATTATTGACACAAATATGAGATGACGTGAAAAACAGTGTTCTATAATCAACACTTTGGAGTAGCGGCTGCATCAAGATTCAACGTTGCTACTTATTGGTAGTAGATTATGTGAACGTTGTTTTAAACTTGAACATAGTTAGTTTTTTTAGACAACCGGAGAATGGAACAGACTATTAAGATGCTTAAAGACTATTTATACTAATTCCCTTTGCAATTCGCCACGGTAATGTTTTTCAAATTTTAATTCAACATTAAAATAGGCGTGACTAATTAAGATAACTGGCCCTTTTAGATTTGCCTAAATATGAGACTCACTGTTTTTAACCCTATCGACACGCCCACGATTACTATGACACCAGAATGGTTTACCTTTTACGGGAATTATTTAATAATGTACAGACAGGCCGTAACATTTGCAAATTCGCTAGTGCCGTGACTGAAAAGTAAGTCGTAGTCATGACAGCAATACTTAATTAGGTATATACTACGCAAGTACATCTAAATCGAACATATTCAAGAACAAAAGTAGACGTACTTGAGTATTATTTTTCTTCTTAATCTTCTTTCTCCTCAACTGCAGACAGAAACAGTTTTTGACAGCAGTGCGTGAATTTTGCTAGAAAGGAAAAAATACCCTTAAAATGTGTTACAGTTGAAAGACAGTTTCACCACTAATAAAAGCAAACACTGTCAAAGGTAGCATTTGACTTATACAAAATTATATTTTCAAACTACAGCTTCAAAATTAATTTTAACAAAGATACTGCTGACAAAGCTTGCCAGCATAAAAAATATTAGTTCGCAAAATGGCCACTGCGAGCTTATTTTAGACAAACTGTACTAAACTAAACCATCACAAGAAAATATTCAACGGTGTTTGACTTACTTGAAGCAGTGGCAATACATTGTGGCTTGGATCTAACGAGGCCGAAGTAGACAGGCACTCCGGCGAGCGTCATCAGAGCGCCGGCGATGACGGCAACTGGCTCACTCACCACCGGCACCACTAGTAGCACTGCGCTGATGCTTACGAATACTATCGGCATCCAGAGTTGCACCTGCAAATATAAGTTAGTAGTTTCAGTATTTCTATCGTAATGTACCGCGACGTGGACATGTGGTGCTAATTTAAAGAAGGAAGAGGGGGAACACGCTACAAAGACGGTTCAGTATGAATGTGGATGGATGGAGAGGTAGACAGACTAAAAATGCCTTAAAGACGGCTTCAATAAGAAGGGAGTGAATTTTGGTATGACGGCTGAGTGAGCGTCGATCCAAATAAAAGCTTTTCGTGTAAAAACAGCCTTAGAAGGATAGTCATTGAAGAACCATAGTTGATTATGTGTAACTGTTTAGATTGGCCGCCAGGGGAATTAGAGAAAACTCTGCTAGGTGCAGGATACTCCTGCAGCCATGACCACGGCAGCACAAAGTGAAGCTTATTACCTTAATAGGCCTGGGCAGGTCAGGTCTCTTGTAACGGAGCCAAAGCACGGCGCTGCAGCTAAGCGTGGTGAAGAAAGACTCCACAACCGTGCAGTACGTGATCAGCGTTGTCAGGTTGTCCGGGATCAGCATTATTATTGATATCAGCATCTGATAAGTATAAAATTACGTATTCATATTATAACAACTATGTTTTAAATTCCCATAACATTATGCAAAGACGCCTTAGCCTATCCTCAAGTCTTTACTTACCATCACGATATGAATTCATAAGTCAACTGCTGAAATACTATTTAGCATTATGTACGTACTTTAATTTTTACGTACATTTCATTGTGCATTGAAGATTGATTTCTTACCAAGAAGACAAGTGAAGGCAGAGGTGACATACACTTCACATTGATGTGCGCCAACAATTCGGGCATATGTCCATTGCGGGCGCCGGCGAAGCACATGCGTGATGACGTCATTATGTGCACCGTGAGACCACCCAACACGGCGATAGCCACAAGGGTAGGCATCGCCCATTTTAAGAAACCCAGGCAGCTTACAGCAAAGTCCTTAATAAAAATACAAGGAGGTAAAGTAAGCAAACAGATTTTCACATGAAGTAATTATGTTTGTTTTCTCAGTCATTTTTCGTTGTACCAATTTCAAAATCCTTATTGTAATCAACTTATACCTAAACTACATGGCTGATCCGTTTAACCACGCGATATTTCGTTCACAGCTGAACGTAGACTAGCTTCTGCCAGCGGTTTCACCCGCGACCCGTGGGAACTACTCGGCGCACCCATNCCTTTGCAATTCGCCACGGTAATGTTTTTCAAATTTTAATTCAACATTAAAATAGGCGTGACTAATTAAGATAACTGGCCCTTTTAGATTTGCCTAAATATGAGACTCACTGTTTTTAACCCTATCGACACGCCCACGATTACTATGACACCAGAATGGTTTACCTTTTACGGGAATTATTTAATAATGTACAGACAGGCCGTAACATTTGCAAATTCGCTAGTGCCGTGACTGAAAAGTAAGTCGTAGTCATGACAGCAATACTTAATTAGGTATATACTACGCAAGTACATCTAAATCGAACATATTCAAGAACAAAAGTAGACGTACTTGAGTATTATTTTTCTTCTTAATCTTCTTTCTCCTCAACTGCAGACAGAAACAGTTTTTGACAGCAGTGCGTGAATTTTGCTAGAAAGGAAAAAATACCCTTAAAATGTGTTACAGTTGAAAGACAGTTTCACCACTAATAAAAGCAAACACTGTCAAAGGTAGCATTTGACTTATACAAAATTATATTTTCAAACTACAGCTTCAAAATTAATTTTAACAAAGATACTGCTGACAAAGCTTGCCAGCATAAAAAATATTAGTTCGCAAAATGGCCACTGCGAGCTTATTTTAGACAAACTGTACTAAACTAAACCATCACAAGAAAATATTCAACGGTGTTTGACTTACTTGAAGCAGTGGCAATACATTGTGGCTTGGATCTAACGAGGCCGAAGTAGACAGGCACTCCGGCGAGCGTCATCAGAGCGCCGGCGATGACGGCAACTGGCTCACTCACCACCGGCACCACTAGTAGCACTGCGCTGATGCTTACGAATACTATCGGCATCCAGAGTTGCACCTGCAAATATAAGTTAGTAGTTTCAGTATTTCTATCGTAATGTACCGCGACGTGGACATGTGGTGCTAATTTAAAGAAGGAAGAGGGGGAACACGCTACAAAGACGGTTCAGTATGAATGTGGATGGATGGAGAGGTAGACAGACTAAAAATGCCTTAAAGACGGCTTCAATAAGAAGGGAGTGAATTTTGGTATGACGGCTGAGTGAGCGTCGATCCAAATAAAAGCTTTTCGTGTAAAAACAGCCTTAGAAGGATAGTCATTGAAGAACCATAGTTGATTATGTGTAACTGTTTAGATTGGCCGCCAGGGGAATTAGAGAAAACTCTGCTAGGTGCAGGATACTCCTGCAGCCATGACCACGGCAGCACAAAGTGAAGCTTATTACCTTAATAGGCCTGGGCAGGTCAGGTCTCTTGTAACGGAGCCAAAGCACGGCGCTGCAGCTAAGCGTGGTGAAGAAAGACTCCACAACCGTGCAGTACGTGATCAGCGTTGTCAGGTTGTCCGGGATCAGCATTATTATTGATATCAGCATCTGATAAGTATAAAATTACGTATTCATATTATAACAACTATGTTTTAAATTCCCATAACATTATGCAAAGACGCCTTAGCCTATCCTCAAGTCTTTACTTACCATCACGATATGAATTCATAAGTCAACTGCTGAAATACTATTTAGCATTATGTACGTACTTTAATTTTTACGTACATTTCATTGTGCATTGAAGATTGATTTCTTACCAAGAAGACAAGTGAAGGCAGAGGTGACATACACTTCACATTGATGTGCGCCAACAATTCGGGCATATGTCCATTGCGGGCGCCGGCGAAGCACATGCGTGATGACGTCATTATGTGCACCGTGAGACCACCCAACACGGCGATAGCCACAAGGGTAGGCATCGCCCATTTTAAGAAACCCAGGCAGCTTACAGCAAAGTCCTTAATAAAAATACAAGGAGGTAAAGTAAGCAAACAGATTTTCACATGAAGTAATTATGTTTGTTTTCTCAGTCATTTTTCGTTGTACCAATTTCAAAATCCTTATTGTAATCAACTTATACCTAAACTACATGGCTGATCCGTTTAACCACGCGATATTTCGTTCACAGCTGAACGTAGACTAGCTTCTGCCAGCGGTTTCACCCGCGACCCGTGGGAACTACTCGGCGCACCCATATAAAATATAGCCTTCCTCGATAAATGGGCTATCTAACACTGAAATATTTTTTCAAATCGGACCAGTAGTTCCTGAGATTAGCGCGTTCAAACAAACAAACTCTTCAGCTTTATGATATTAAGTATAGATAAGGGCAAGACATGAACATGAAATCAATGCAGTGTTACTCACCACAGCTATAGCTTCAGTCGCCAGTACTCCTACGGGTCCCAGCACGGCCAGGTACGAGACATTCGCCAACAGATATATTGCAGTGACCATCGGCAACGATACATAGATCGCGCGAGGGAGATTCACGAATGGATCCTTTAGTTCCTCCGTCATGAAGTTCAAGTAATTCCTAGAAATTGTTAAAACAACAAGGTTTACCAACAAGTTTACTAATCAAATTATTATTGTAAAAATGGAAATCATAGGCGCCAATGTTCTATTCTATATTTATTTTTAGAATCTAATAATTGTATCTACTCTTCTGACCTATTTGGAACGTCTTCAGTCGTAAAAAAAGTTGTTTCTAAATGAATAACCGTAATAGCCGGTAATCAAGAAAAATCCCCTGTCTGTTTTTATTGAACTTCAGCTACGCATTTTCTAAAACTCTTAGTCATACTACGAATGGGACATTTAACACTACATAACATTGAAATGACCAAAACAACTACCTAGGTAAACCACCAGTTATTTTCCAAAGTAAATAAATACTTCCATTTGTTTTCCTCGTGCTCTTTCTGCGTTACTTTGACCGCATGTTGGTCAGGTCAGACAGGTGTGATTCATATTCCTCAAAAGTGATACCTTTCTGATCTTAAATGCAAATCCCTACGAGTACCTACATTTTTGTAATGGAATCAAACGAAGAAGATTTACTTTTCGTTCTTATTGAATTTTATTCTTATTGAGTTTTACAATAATGAAAATACTTACCAGCCGGAATACGAGAATATACCGGAGTAGAATGCGACCGACCAATCACTGATCGATGACTTTGTGCCACCCCATCCATCCTCAAAATGTTCCGTACCTCCTTAAGGGGAAATAAAAATACATTGTCAATACTTGAAACTGAGTTTTGTCGTACATAAGAAGCGAGTTCGTAATAATAAGCAGCGTTTTTTCTATTAAATTAATACATGAACTTTATGTATGTTATCACGATCACTTTTTCATTGTAGTGTTATCACTACCGGATCCCAATTTTCAGTTTTCTGGGAATTAATGAAAGGGAAAATGGTAACATTGTAATATATTTTACATAAAAGAAATCCTTTACACTTATGTTATTTTTTTATTACAAGAAATTTATTGTACATATTTAGTTTACATATAACTTACTATCTAATCTAATAAGGGACGATGTATATTTTGACTAGAATATCAGTTAAGTTCGTAGACGAAACAATTAACTTTCAATGGGTAGCCATCTAAGTGCATTCGACGAATCTATCTATCAACAGTAAGTACGTAAATACATTATTGATTAACATTCGATAGCGTCTAGTCGTTACCCCCCAGACAGCGAACGACCCTTGCGGTGAGTTGTGCCTACCATATTACTATAGGTAACGATAACCGAACCATTTTCAGTTGTCAAATCGCCGATTTGACCAATGCGCGGCAAGTATACGGCTGGTCATGGTTTGGTTACCGTTATAGTTAAATGATGCAACCTATCCTTAGAAGAATAAACAAAAGATGAAGCAAGAATTATTCAAAATAGAAACGAATAATAAACATCTTTTTGCAAAGTAGACAATAGTTATCATCCAGCAACTACTTCATGCTATTAGATTGAAACAAATTAAAATGAATAGCCTTTCATAACACACTTGTCCACTTAAGATTAATAATCTTCGTTTAATTAAACAGACGTTGTATGATTACCACTAACAAGCTAGTTGATTCCCATATAAATATCCTCTATGTTAATTAATTCTTAACTGAGCTGTTATTAAAAGAATGGACACTCAATGACCACATTCGGCGTTTACGTCTTAAGAGTCAGTACAGCGATAAGTGACTCGTTGCTAGACTTTTGTTAAACGGTTTTACTTGTCTCAAATTAACCCTTGGTACAGATTGGTGCAGCGGGAAACAGGGTTTAGAAGAGATATTAAGACGTGACTCTTAAAACATGGATTAGCTTTGTAAATGTCGTCCATTATTGGCTAAATGTTCCCATCTCCAGTTCAAAATAAAAACTCTTCTGTTTGTCACCTTATTGCCCTCCTTTTCCCTTTTTAGGGTTCCGTAGTAAACCAGGAGTGTGGGGAGTTTTTTTTATTCCAACCCTAATGTGTGACATATTGTTGTATTTTATTTTATAACGAATAGGGGTTTACCAAAATATATTTTGATTATGTTAATTGAACATGATACAATCAAAAACAAAGTAATTTTTTGTTGCCGAAAAAAATATTGTATTTTGGGTAGCTTTAGATAATAGATACGTTATTTTTTTCATAGATAATGGACGGAACCCTTCGTGCGCGAGTCCACAAAGGTTTTTAGGTTTTTCACAAGGGTTTTAAATAAGGCACGCCAAATCTTTGCAAACAGATACAATAATAGACATAATTATCTCTTGTATTAAATAACCCGGAACCGTGTTGAATCAGGTCTTCGCGAAATTTTCAGTATCTATGCACTGAGTTATATGCTATGTGATTCATGATTAAATCAAACATCCATATTAGTTGAATCAAAGAACTGATACCATTTTTGTTTAATTAACACATATGTACCATTATTATATTATACTTGTACAATTCAATACATTGACTTATTGTAAACGACATCCTGTACCTACAATATTCATTTGGTAAATTCCATTGTTCTCTTTTTCGGTATACTTATAATAAACCCTGAGTCGATCGGAGATGTTAATATTGATAGATATGAGAAAACCTTTGCCCAGAAAGATGATTCAAGTTACGTTATGAAAAGGATAATCATTTTATTATGAATCAAGCTGTAAAAGCAAAAAATAGCCATAGCTCTCCGCTTGCAATACGCTAGAGAACAAAGGAAAGGAGTAGATTTTCCATACCTTTGGTCATCCAGACGATGCCTCCCATAATAATGATGACCAACGCCGTGATCTTGGTGAACATGAACACATTCTGTATCCGAGTTGTAAATCTGACGTCATAGGCATTTATGAACGTGAGAAAACCTAAAAACACAGAACATTTTTTCTCTAAGCATCTACGAAAATAATAGTGTTTTCGTTTTTTATGGGGCAAGTTATGCAAATCCAAACCGGTGTATGGCATTGATAATGTAGGTAAATAACCTACGGTGATATCCTGAGAAGGCTAACGGTTATTCGTGTTGTTTTGGGGTCAGAATTACGGTAGTGTATTGCAGATATACTATTCACTTTACCTATGTAAGGTGAACATACTGCAGCTTATCGTTTGCCATTGTAGTCGTCTGAAATCGCAGTTGCGAGCAATGTTCGCCGGCGTCATAATTTATCAGTCATAATAATACTGCCTAGCCTTTTCCCAACTATGTTGAGGTCGGCTTCCAGTCTAACCGGATGTAGCTGAGAACCAGTGTTTTACATGGAGCGATTGCCTATCTAACCTCTATAACCCATTTACCTGGGTAACTCGATACCTGTAACGACTGCCGATGCTCAAATGACAGCTGCGATCCACCGTTTATCGTGTTTACCAAAACACGGGAGAACTCGCCATGACAAGATGGTCACCCATCCACAGACCGACCGCGCCAAGAGTTGCTTAAACTTATGATCGACGGATCTGCGCGACTCTGACTTAATCACGAGTCTTATATACTCACTATATAACACAGGTCCAACAATAAATGCAATAAAATACTCACATATTGTAACAGCGGCTATAAGTTTTCTGCATATGGGATCAATGGGGCAGTCAGGGAAAATTGGATCCAATATGTTGTTCGCAAATGTCAGTGACATTATAGCATTTGTAGTTGGTCTAAAAGAAAAAGTTGTATTAGAAAATCACAATAACGTTTCTGGAAAACAGCTATTGTTTAAATGTTGTATGTAATACACAGAATGCGAATATTTGGGATTTTTGTATAAGGTTGATTTAGGCTTAAATCTTCTTCTACTTGGAAATAACCCTAAATATTTCACACACAGCTGATATTTAGTTGCTGTTATGGATAAACATTGAACAATAAAAGGACTAGTCCATTATAATTTAATAAAATCAATAAACATTGATCATACAGTATAATTGATTGATTGACTTCATGACATGGATCTAGAAGTATCAACATTAATCAATGTTGTGATCATTAACATACATATACTGCTGTTGAGATTATTGAAAATTAAGAATGGCTACACTGATTTGGATAAAAATTGGTGGGGAGGTAAATTATAATTGACAGCTTAAACATCTAATTTTAGAAAATTTTACATGGAAATTCAAAATACACTGTTGTTTTATGAAAACTGATGTTGGTGTTGTCTTGGGCCTAAGTAAATAAAGATTCTGTTTCATTACTACTTACACAAAAACTAAATTGGCATCCCATAGGTAGAGGAACGCTGGTAAAGGTCCGTAAGCCTCGTTGATGTAGTGATAATCACCCCCACTTTGTGCCAATGTTGTGCCTAAGTAAGAAATAGATTGCCCTGACTAAAAATACTCATAGAAAATA
The DNA here is from genome assembly GCA_002382865.2 of Heliothis virescens. Lineage (NCBI taxonomy): Eukaryota > Metazoa > Arthropoda > Insecta > Lepidoptera > Noctuidae > Heliothis > Heliothis virescens. The sequence goes on along the minus strand of NWSH02000323.1, from coordinate 12,878,058 downwards.
TTACCATCGCCTAACTGGTTAAAAATACTTATTTATTTGTTAGATAGATTTACACGGCTTTACAAGCCAATTACATAAATCAAAGAATACAAGTGTATAATAACATATTTATTAAGAATTTATATGAGAAGTTTTTGTTATCTATACTAATATTATAAAGAGGAAAACTTTGTTTGTTTGGTTGTAATGAATAGGCTCAAAAACTACTGGACCGATTTTAAAAATTCTTTCACCATTCGAAAGCTACATTATCCACGAGTGACATAGGCTATATTTTATCCGGGTACGGGCAG
>NWSH02000323.1:12842050-12875572 GCA_002382865.2 Heliothis virescens | reverse complement strand
CTTTGTTTGTTTGGTTGTAATGAATAGGCTCAAAAACTACTGGACCGATTTTAAAAATTCTTTCACCATTCGAAAGCTACATTATCCACGAGTGACATAGGCTATATTTTATCCGGGTACGGGCAGGTATTCCCACGGGACGCGAGTGAAACCGCGGGAAAACGGCTAGTTTTATAATAAGTCCAATGATGCAAATTTTGCAGGCAATTTAAAAGTAGATATTGTGTTTGAAACAATTTGTATGAGCTAGTAAACAGATGATATTTATTTCTGGTCTGTTTGAGATGAAGTAATAAATTGAGGAAGCTAGATTGTTTTCCTCATCATTTAATTATTCCAGAAATAAAAATAAGATGCTCTATCTCCTTCTTTGGTCGTCATACATTAAATATATTATTTTTACTTAATACATTTCAGTAATAAGAGTTCCCAATTTCATTCTATTGATGTAATTTAAAAAGCCAAATTAATATTACGTGATACTTTTTAGTCACAAGAATTTACAAAAAGCGACTTACCCAATTCGGCGTAGGACATAGCTCCTAAAGTAGCTAGGCCTCCACAAGCGGCCCACACAGACAGTGCACCCCATACTGACCCAGTTTTATCCAAAACCTCTTTAGGTGATATAAAAATACCACTACCGAATATTATCCCTAAAATAATAGCTACTCCTTCAAGCAGCCCAAGCTGCTTTCGCATTTTCACTTTTTCGTCAGTCATCTTTGCAATTTGAATAGACTGGTTTTAAATTCAATTTGCTCTTCACAAGTTCTTTTTAGGACAGCTGTAGTCTTAGCTAGTCCTAGACATAACTAACCTGTGCAAATGCCATTTACATTTCCTAATTTACATTTAATTAAAACTCTTCTGAGTAACCCTTCCAAGCAACTATTTAACACTTCATAGGCCTACACTTAAAATTTACGAATGAATTCCAATTATAGCAATTTGTACTGCGTCGACGATTTTCGCAAACCCAAATAAGAACATGCGACCTATCGAATTGAAAATTATTTCGCGCTACCGCATTGAACCGCTCATTTTCACTGAAAATGTGTCTTCCACAGTTAAAAATAAAAGAAAACGTAGCACAGATAACTCTTTCTTTTTCAATAATCAATACTTCGGATATGTTGTCAACATTAACTTTTAGTCGAGTTTATCATAACAATGGAATATGTTCACTGTAAGGAATAAGGAGCCACCTAGACGATCAATGAAATTGCGTAAACAGTGACTGGGCTGCCTTTTGCATAACATGCTCATATGAAAAAGTCACTTTTGGGCATTATAGACGACACTTAATTTGCGGATTCACATATCGAATGGATATAGGGAATCACAACTGCATTTTCGAACCGTTTTTGGTTGAAACTCTCGCGTAATGGATTTCCAATACCCAATATCTTTGATCTGGCTGGTCGAATACACATATACAATACACGCTGCTAGTCTACAGAGATGGGGATTTTTTAGCGCTTTTTAGCAGTAATAGTAGTAGTATATTATTAAGATTTTACGTTCCAACGTATTTGGCTGATGTCACATCATAAGTGCCGTACTTACGCGGCAGAAATTCAGTTTTATGTGTATATTCAGTGTTCGATTGAACCGAACTTCGGTAATACGTTGCCGCCGAATTGACGCCGAACTTACACCCGACCGAAGTTCGGCTGTACGCTATAACGCAACGTAATTTCGGCATAATGTGTCCCAGTAATTCAAAAAGCATTGCTGCATAATCATGCTGAACTTTGGTCGCGTATCCTCTTCATAGTGTGTTTAGACACTTACATTCATGAAAATATATTTAAATAAAAATAACAATAAATAAAGGTTCAAGGACTTTATTGAATCAAGATTTTGTTTACGTAATATATGGATGTATGACCAAAAGTATTCGTATAATATAATAGGTAAATTCATTATTAAGTACTTAGAACAACTTAGGACTAATTTCTGGATCAGGATCAGGATAGTACTGAAGTAAATCGGCGACAGGAGATTCTTGGTCTTCATAAAAATCACATGCTAGAAGATATTCACGTTTTGAATAATCGTCACCCTTGCAGAACATTTCACCTTAAAACAACAAAAAAGAACATTTAATAATATATTTTCTTTATGAACTAAGATTTCTAACATAATTTATTACCTTCAATATCCATAATATGAACGGCGCTCTTGGCTTCAAGTGCACCCACACAATAATGTTCTTCAGTTAAATCGGGATGCCAATACATTATAGCATCTCTGCAAGAAGTACCAGCAATCGGAAGTAATATTCTGTCCTGATAAAGGGCACTTATTAGTAATGGCTATGAAACAAATAGTATGTAATATGTATATCTTGTAATAAGAAGTAGTACAACCATTACCTTGCAAATAATTTTGTTGTTGACAATCGGTTCCTTTACTTCTCCAGTACAAAAGAACTTGCGTTTCTTTCTCATGATTAATGTACTGACCTCCAAAACGGTCTTGATGCTGTTACCTAAAATTACAAAAAATGTAACAAAAGGGTGCTTTTATCGTTTTTTTGAAGCCGTTAAAATAATGTTGCTGATTTGGCCCATGCTAATATTTTTTATATGTTACCTTTTTCACCGTTAATTGCTTCAAGTTCTCGCATACCACGAGCTTGTGTTTCCCTGCTATTCTGTTGTTTCATATAATTGGCTAATCTATTCATCGCGTCGACAAATTCATCAATAGGTCCTGTCAATTAGAGAGATTTATTTTTTTGCTAACAATATTAATTTATTGAACAGTGTATTGTAAACTCGTACCTGTTCCGAAACTTGAACCATCCAAGTAATTTAGAAACTGATAGAATCTAAGCGCTTCATCGGATTCTATTTCATCCATGACGGGCCTCTAAAAATGTGCAAAGTTTGTTCATAATAAACATACTAATTTAGTTCCATCTATAGAATTACATAAAAGTAAAGAATTGTCTAGGTGACTGGCTGATATACCTATCCACGAAATATTGGCCAACTGAAAGGTGATGCAATATTCCACAAATGTTAGTTGTATAATGTGCACTAAGAAACGAGTTTTTGATATTACTATGGCCAATAACGAAGGAAACTTCTCGTTTGTTATCAACTACCTCCTCTCCAATTTTCGACCAAATCAGTTCAGCCGTTCTTGAGTTATACATAAATAATATAACTAATACGACATTCTTTTATATTTATATATTGATGTGTGTGTACTATCTAACATACGAATTTTCCGCTCCATGCTCCCACATCCGAGTAAAGTGAGTTTACTCTACTTGGCATCCAATCCAGTGATGAACGTGCGACCAGAACAGGATGCTGAAACAGGTAATGAATTACATTGTCGAAGGGTAAAGTATAAATAAAAACATACAAATACAAATCTTTACCAAAGAAGCTAATTTTGCGCTAGTATTTTTCAAAAAAAATGCTCCGATGCTAAAAACTAACCAGGTGCCCGACATGGTTGATATATTTAAACAAACAACTTGTAAGTAAATCAGAAAGTAACAACGTTACTTTTATTGCGCTTGTTAAAATCCCTTAATTGGCAGTTTTATCGCTACATTTCCAATCAAGTTAATTAAAGCTATAAACCCTCGTTCTGACTGCAGAAAAATACCGTTTTAAATAGATAAATTCATGACTTGTAAGTTGAGGTGGCTTTTCCCGACAATCTTAGAAAAAAGAATTTATATCTGGGACTATTGGGTTGGGTTGGAGCTACTTGTCGTGCCCTACCGTGTCGTTCACGTGTTTCGTGAAACTTAAACTGACCTAATCGTAGTTCATCAGAATCTTAGATTTGGATATAATAATATCATGAAAAAGGAAATAAATCACACTTACAAGTTTACTTATCGAGACTCGATTTATATCGATTATTATCGAGACATCATCAGTTCATGTCCAGAAGCTTTACTTATACCTACTTATAAAGTTGATTCCACGAAAATTTCAAGTTACTTGACAAGAACACGACTACATACTTACATGTTTAACGTATTACTAGAAAATTTGAAATTATCGACTTTATTCAAATCTTTTTGTTTTATATTTGTGTCAGAAAATTAAAATATTTTATAAACGGTATTCGATATTTTAATCTTAGGCACTTCCGAGACAGTCAATAACGTTGCGCAATTTCACCTATTCCTCCAATTATAGATACCACATAGTATATTACGTAATGATTTTTAGCAATTAATAAAAATGGTATTTTTTTTCTATTGTAATGTCTGGGTGCTACCTAATGCATAGTGGTATTGGCTCCATACATATTTAGAAGACAGTAATTGTATACACACATATCATAATTTTGTGCAATTAATAATCATCATAATATTGCGCATTCAATTATATTGTTAACCGGCTAGAGAGCACCTAACGAAATTTAGTCAAACAACCATTATTTTTTCGGGAATCGGGAATTTTTAGTAACTTTCTCCCTCACTAGTTGACACTGACAGCAGTGACAGTCCATCTCCAAACCCCAATTTTCGCGCCATTTTATCCGTTGGACGTCTATTTCAAGTCATTCAATTTTGATCACGCACCGGCTTAGAGAAACCTGTGAAATAACGTGTTTCGTAATATAATGTTCTAAAGTTATTAAATCATTGCAAAATGCACGTGCGAATACGTATATTTGGTAAACCAGATACCGTCGTAGTTGTCGAGTCGAAGTTGACAAAGATAGATCAGTTTCGGCGAATAATAAAGGATAAGTTTGATGTTCAACCGAAATTACAGAGATTGTTTTATGGTGGTAAACTGGTAAGTAATATGACTAGTTAAGTTCAGTCTATACACATGATTTGTTTAGTCACATTAGAACACGCAATTACATTGGGAAATTCAATGTTTATTCAAGTAAGCCAGCTACATCGTGACGTCAGATCACACCGCGACCGTTAAAAATTCACAACGGTTAGAACTTGGTAATTTAAAATATGATCGTTGACTATTAACGGAATTATTTAAACAAATAGATAAATAAATATTTTGCTATGTCAAACTGATGTATCATTCTGCACATGGGCAAGGTTCTAGCTGTTTAGTTCATCTAATCATTAATGACTAATAAAGGGTAAGTCTGTGAAGTTGTGGGGCAGAGTCTCTGGGTATAGGTAGGTAATAAACCAATTTAGGTTATTTATTTTATTAGAAAGCCTTGCTTGTGATGCTACATTGATGTAACCACGCTCAAACTCGGTTTTCATCAGTAGCACCTAAAATTGACTATCTATTTAACTAAAATAAGTGACAAAACATGGATTTCACGTAATACCTACCTTGATTCAGCATAACGGACAAACTTACATTCAAACTTTTTATGTTGTTTTTCATTATCTTGCAAGGTTGTGTTAAAAGAAAATAAAAACTTGCAAATATGATTGGTTGCTTGCAATTTAAGATCTGTGGCTATTCAGTATATGGAAACTTTTTATGTGAAATTAATGATAGAAACAATATAATTAAATCTCTAGTTTAAGAGAAACTTACAAATGGCTATTAATTGAGAATTAACAAATCTCCCTTCTCAATTAATAACATTTAAAGAGTACAAGTTAAATTCCACCCTCTAGATACAACATACTTCCTTACAAAGGCTTTAAGACTAATTAAGAACTGTTTTACTGTAGCTGGAAAATGGATATACATTCCACGACTATAATATCAAGCTCAACGATGTCATTCAGCTCATGGTTCGAGCGCAACCCGAGGACAGTCCTCAAGAGAAGAAATCTGCTAAAAGTGGAGAGAGCAAAGAAACTGAGGATACCAGTCAAATGACTGTAGAGTATAAAGGTAAGTAGTAACCCTGTTGATCAAACTTGACCTTTTGCAAAACTTGAAACCTGACCTCACAACAGAACAGGCATATATCCAAAAAAAACATCCCTAAGCTTTCTAGCGCACTGAATTAAATCTAGCAATACTCAGGCTGTGTAGTCTGACACATTAGAGAGAAGTGAGAAAACTTTTTTTCCTCCTCTCCTTTTCATACCCAGCAATAAGCTGGTCCCTACATTTATCAATGCCTACAACAATGTATCCATACCAATGTCTACTTGATTTCTAGTATATTTTCAAGGTGTTACTAAGAAACTTATTATGAAAATGCTTACATTTTCCAACAGATGCAAGTAGCACATTGTATGAAGTTGGAGACCTTATAGACATGAAAGATCGTGAACAAGGTGCTTGGCTTGAAGGCAAAATAACTAGAATAGTCTATGACCCTGCTGTGCCACACATACCAGATGTAAAGGATAAATCCACCAACGATGCAGAAGTACTTACAAGTTCTGAAAATAGTGACCAAAGTTTTGACACAGAAAATGATGTGGAAAACAAACCACCAAGTGAAACCATAAATGGTGATAGCTTTCCTAAGAACAAAAGTAAAGGAATAGCAAGGTATTTTAGTAGAACACCTAAAGCAGTGCGCAAAAAACAAACTGAAAAGGAACTTAGCAAAAGCGAGGACCATAAAGATTTAGATTCACTGCTGCTGTATAAAGTGCAGCTTGACACTGAGTAAGTAAAATCTCACATTCAAAGGCCACACTTTCAATATCTAAGTTCCATCATTGAATACAATAATTTTCTTCATAATTTCAGTGATTCAGATTCAAAGGTGTATTGTAAATTAAATGAAATAAGACCTAGATCGAGAGTGGAAATAGACATCAAGGATCTCAAAGTGGGACAGACAGTCCTGATCAACCACAATACTGATGAACCACTGGAACGAGGATATTGGTAAGATTTACATATTATAAAAGACTAGTTTCCGCCAGTGGTTTCACCCTCGTCCCGTGGGAACTACTCCGCACACCCAGATAAAAAGTAGCCTATCTTCTTTAATAAATGAGCTATATAACACTGAAAAAAATTTTCAGATCGGACTAGTAGTTCCTGAGTTTAGCGAGTTCAAGCAAACCAACGAACTCATCAGCTTTTATTTTGGATATTCTAAAATAATGTACATAAATGACTTTTACAGGTATGACTTCAAAGTAGCTGAAATTAAGAAAATGCGAGCAATATACGAGTTGATAGGAACACTTTACCTAGGACCTGACGCAGTACCACAGAATGACACTAAAGTTAGAGTGCATGACAAAATATATGCCATTGAAGAGGTGGTGCCACTTGCAAAACGGACTGAGGATTATAAGAAAATGATCATTACACCACCAGAAAAGAGTATGTCATAATAGGAATCTACTATTCAAATATAACCATGTTCCAATTGGGAGTTATAATAATCACATGTGTATTCTTTTAGGATCTACACCATTGAATTGTTTGACTTGTCGTGACGATGAAGACACTCCTTGCAAAGATTGTGGTTGTTATCTATGTTCTGGAAAAGAGTTCCCAGACAAAGTAAGTGATTCATTTGGTTGCACTGTTATGCAAAAAGGAAATCAAATATCATCTTATACTGACAATCTTTGTACACAAATTTCAGATAGTTTTATGTGATGAATGCAACAATGGCTACCACATGATTTGTCTTGACCCACCCCTAACGGAATTGCCTGAAGAGGACTGGTACTGCCCATCCTGTAAGAGGGACCCTAATGACGTCATAGCACCGGGAGCAGCCAAGCAAACTAAGAAAGTTTCCAAAACTAAACGAGATTGGGGCAGAGGAATGGCTTGTGTTGGTCAGTATAAAATATCAACATTTTAAGAAATTATGCTTGCGTCACAGTATAACGTAAGTCATTAGATTAGGCTAAGCTAATGTGTGAAATTCGTCTGTGCCAAAATGCTTATATCTGCGAGAATATAGCCAACTGCTGCTACTGCGAATGGTATTGCAATAATTTTGTAATAAATGCATATGTCCTCTTCTACTGCCTTAATGAGTATTAGTTCAAGTGTGCAAATGTAAGGAAAGAGTAGTTTTCTGTGTTTGTATTAACATGATAATATATAAAAGCGAATGATTGACACTATTGAAAAACATTGCGTGAATAGGTCCAGCTTTGTATTATAGTCCGGGACACGGGTGAATCCGCTCAAAGCTACTAGCGTTAAAATTGAAACATTTGTCAACACCGCTAGATGTCAATGCGAATGATTGAAAATGTGTTTCCATTAGATCAGTATTGAACTAAACTAAAAGTGGCTTGGCGTCAGGAATATGTGATTTTCTTTATTTAAGAGCGGGATGCAACTCCTTCGATACGCGGTTGAAACCAGGGGCGGAAGCTAGTCTTCTTACTAATATATACTTCTATACTAATATAGTATAGAAAGGAAAGATTTGTTTGTTTGTAACGAATGGGCTCTGGATCTACTGAACAGTATTTCCCAATAACAAAGTAACTAATATAATCTTATCGCAATGCTGTGTTCATACTAGCTAATGCATAAGTAATAATATGAATATGCGAAATATGTAAATGCAAAAGTAACTGTCTGACGTTCATACTTTGTCTCTATGCCTACAACGTCTGAGGTTGTAATTCCTATTTCTTTCGGATTTAGATGAATTACCGTAAAACACAGTAGTAAAGTGTGATTGTTCGTTGGTCTAGTGGTCGCATAGCCGACTGCTGTGCACGAGGTCTCGGGTTCGATTCCCGGAACGGGCTGAAATCGCTTTGTGGGTATTAGAAACTTTCACAAAGTAGCCCGGAGTTGGAAGTTGGTGATTGATACACCCGTGCATCGGAGAGCACGTTAATGTCGGTCCTGCGCCTGATCTCTCTCCAGTCGTGTCGGATTGCCGTCCCATCGGGTTATGAGAGTGAGGGAATAGGGAGTGCACCTGTGTCTGCGCAAATGCTTGTGCACTATAATATGTCCTGCGCAGCTAGCTGATGAGCTGATCTTATATGAGGACAGCCGTGGCCGACAGTCGGCTAGGACGCTATTACTAAAATTTGTTTAGATGGTTTGTTTGCATGGTAAGTTGTTTCTCTTTCGCGGTAAAACCAGCGTATTTTTTAAATTTTAGCACGACTAACAACCATCGCGATACTTTATAATAATAGTATTCTAGAATATTGGGCCAACGATGCAGAAGTACTTACAAGTTCTGAAAATAGTGACCAAAGTTTTGACACAGAAAATGATGTGGAAAACAAACCACCAAGTGAAACCATAAATGGTGATAGCTTTCCTAAGAACAAAAGTAAAGGAATAGCAAGGTATTTTAGTAGAACACCTAAAGCAGTGCGCAAAAAACAAACTGAAAAGGAACTTAGCAAAAGCGAGGACCATAAAGATTTAGATTCACTGCTGCTGTATAAAGTGCAGCTTGACACTGAGTAAGTAAAATCTCACATTCAAAGGCCACACTTTCAATATCTAAGTTCCATCATTGAATACAATAATTTTCTTCATAATTTCAGTGATTCAGATTCAAAGGTGTATTGTAAATTAAATGAAATAAGACCTAGATCGAGAGTGGAAATAGACATCAAGGATCTCAAAGTGGGACAGACAGTCCTGATCAACCACAATACTGATGAACCACTGGAACGAGGATATTGGTAAGATTTACATATTATAAAAGACTAGTTTCCGCCAGTGGTTTCACCCTCGTCCCGTGGGAACTACTCCGCACACCCAGATAAAAAGTAGCCTATCTTCTTTAATAAATGAGCTATATAACACTGAAAAAAATTTTCAGATCGGACTAGTAGTTCCTGAGTTTAGCGAGTTCAAGCAAACCAACGAACTCATCAGCTTTTATTTTGGATATTCTAAAATAATGTACATAAATGACTTTTACAGGTATGACTTCAAAGTAGCTGAAATTAAGAAAATGCGAGCAATATACGAGTTGATAGGAACACTTTACCTAGGACCTGACGCAGTACCACAGAATGACACTAAAGTTAGAGTGCATGACAAAATATATGCCATTGAAGAGGTGGTGCCACTTGCAAAACGGACTGAGGATTATAAGAAAATGATCATTACACCACCAGAAAAGAGTATGTCATAATAGGAATCTACTATTCAAATATAACCATGTTCCAATTGGGAGTTATAATAATCACATGTGTATTCTTTTAGGATCTACACCATTGAATTGTTTGACTTGTCGTGACGATGAAGACACTCCTTGCAAAGATTGTGGTTGTTATCTATGTTCTGGAAAAGAGTTCCCAGACAAAGTAAGTGATTCATTTGGTTGCACTGTTATGCAAAAAGGAAATCAAATATCATCTTATACTGACAATCTTTGTACACAAATTTCAGATAGTTTTATGTGATGAATGCAACAATGGCTACCACATGATTTGTCTTGACCCACCCCTAACGGAATTGCCTGAAGAGGACTGGTACTGCCCATCCTGTAAGAGGGACCCTAATGACGTCATAGCACCGGGAGCAGCCAAGCAAACTAAGAAAGTTTCCAAAACTAAACGAGATTGGGGCAGAGGAATGGCTTGTGTTGGTCAGTATAAAATATCAACATTTTAAGAAATTATGCTTGCGTCACAGTATAACGTAAGTCATTAGATTAGGCTAAGCTAATGTGTGAAATTCGTCTGTGCCAAAATGCTTATATCTGCGAGAATATAGCCAACTGCTGCTACTGCGAATGGTATTGCAATAATTTTGTAATAAATGCATATGTCCTCTTCTACTGCCTTAATGAGTATTAGTTCAAGTGTGCAAATGTAAGGAAAGAGTAGTTTTCTGTGTTTGTATTAACATGATAATATATAAAAGCGAATGATTGACACTATTGAAAAACATTGCGTGAATAGGTCCAGCTTTGTATTATAGTCCGGGACACGGGTGAATCCGCTCAAAGCTACTAGCGTTAAAATTGAAACATTTGTCAACACCGCTAGATGTCAATGCGAATGATTGAAAATGTGTTTCCATTAGATCAGTATTGAACTAAACTAAAAGTGGCTTGGCGTCAGGAATATGTGATTTTCTTTATTTAAGAGCGGGATGCAACTCCTTCGATACGCGGTTGAAACCAGGGGCGGAAGCTAGTCTTCTTACTAATATATACTTCTATACTAATATAGTATAGAAAGGAAAGATTTGTTTGTTTGTAACGAATGGGCTCTGGATCTACTGAACAGTATTTCCCAATAACAAAGTAACTAATATAATCTTATCGCAATGCTGTGTTCATACTAGCTAATGCATAAGTAATAATATGAATATGCGAAATATGTAAATGCAAAAGTAACTGTCTGACGTTCATACTTTGTCTCTATGCCTACAACGTCTGAGGTTGTAATTCCTATTTCTTTCGGATTTAGATGAATTACCGTAAAACACAGTAGTAAAGTGTGATTGTTCGTTGGTCTAGTGGTCGCATAGCCGACTGCTGTGCACGAGGTCTCGGGTTCGATTCCCGGAACGGGCTGAAATCGCTTTGTGGGTATTAGAAACTTTCACAAAGTAGCCCGGAGTTGGAAGTTGGTGATTGATACACCCGTGCATCGGAGAGCACGTTAATGTCGGTCCTGCGCCTGATCTCTCACCGGTCGTGTCGGATTGCCGTCCCATCGGGTTATGAGAGTGAGGGAATAGGGAGTGCACCTGTGTCTGCGCAAATGCTTGTGCACTATAATATGTCCTGCGCAGCTAGCTGATGAGCTGATCTTATATGAGGACAGCCGTGGCCGACAGTCGGCTAGGACGCTATTACTAAAATTTGTTTAGATGGTTTGTTTGCATGGTAAGTTGTTTCTCTTTCGCGGTAAAACCAGCGTATTTTTTAAATTTTAGCACGACTAACAACCATCGCGATACTTTATAATAATAGTATTCTAGAATATAGTTCTGTCTGTCAGTTTGTCTGGTGCGATTCCACGCACTACTGAACCGATGTAATTGAATTTTGGTACAAAGATAGCCTAGAACCTAAAAATGAAAATAGGCAAGTAACCATGAGATCAGGTAGATTTTTAAATAAGTAACAAGGTTTTTAAATGTTAATGATATTTCAGGAAAGACTAAGACGTGCGCCATGCCGCCCAACCACTTTGGTCCGATCCCCGGCATTGAAGTAGGCATGTGCTGGAGATTCAGAATACAGGTTAGTTTATTGTTATTCTATTCTACTTGGCAATCTATTGTATTCTAGGAGCAATACTACTTTGACCGATAAGAATCTACCCTTTAACCTACGAAAGCCATAAATTATTGAAAGTTATCCAACAAGCTCTCTCTCTTTCTCCGTCCAAAGGATGAATGAAGGAGTTTTGAATCCGAGCCTCGTCCGTGCCTTGTCCGGGGCATGGCTTGTGCCCGCCACGGTCTAGCATAATTCATCCTTTACTAGCGGTTTCTCGCGATTTTACCGCGTCCCGGAGGCCGGGGAACTTCTTCGCATACCCAGATAAAATATAGCCCTTGTTACCCAGGGGTAGTTGAATGCCGAACAGTGAAAGATTTTTCAAATCGGATGCGTAGTTTCGGAGAACCACAAAAAAACTTTTCCTGTTTATTATGTTAGAACAGATTGTGCAAATATTCAATTTGGAATGCCATTTTATTTTAGTCTTGTTTGTTGGCTTACTCCTTTCAGAGGCCGGTTTATAAGTGGTTGGTACCTACTTCAGACTGATAGGCTATTTCCTGCTGGATTTTATTCATACAGATTTTTAGAAGTAATTTTACTAATACATGTTTAACCTTATATTGTTCTTAGTTCTCCATTACACATAGAAACTGTGGCTTTCAGTGAACATTAAGAGATAATAAAATCGTTTTTAGTTGTCAGAGACGGGAGTGCATCGACCTCCTGTATCAGGCATCCATGGGCGAGACGTAGAAGGCGCTTACAGTATCGTGTTATCAGGTACGAAGAATACGAGTTTCGCTTCAAACTTAATACTAACTTACTATTGTAATCTATACTAATATTATAAAGCTGAAGAGTTTGTTTGTTTGAACACGCTAATCTCAGGAACTACTGGTCCGATTTGAAAAAATATTTCAGTGTTAGATAGCCCATTTGTAGAGGAACGCTATAGGCCTTTTTATCCGGGTGCGCGCAGTACTTCCCACGAGAAAGCGGGTGAAACCGCTGGCGGAAGCTAGTAAATACCATATAATCCAAACTTCCATTCTAATGTAGTGTTTAATTACACTCAAATATCGTTTCAAACTGCACTAGTTGTTCCTGTTAATAGCTTTATGATATTAGTTTAGATGTGTTACGCTTTCATGCTTAAACTGGTAAACCAATTTGGATGAAAATTGGCATAAACATAGACTAAAGATCGACAAATGACGTATTACGTAATGCTGCTTTTGATCAGAGTAGGTAATTGGAAGTAGTTATTTCAATATGCGGATGAAAACACCTGCAAAATGTGGTACAGATGACAGCAGGTCAACGTATACGAATCTGTCAAATTTTACCAATCGAATATTAACCTTCCGCTGTTGTGATAAAGTTGAAAATCTATTGCAGAAATTTGGCAGATTGTGGTAACTTGATGTGCTGTTATAACTTGATGTTCAATCCGATAAATATTATTGAAGTAAATGAGTACTTTTGTTCAGGTGGCTATGAGGACGATGTGGATCACGGCAATGAGTTTACATACACGGGCAGTGGCGGGCGCGACCTCTCTGGCAACAAACGCACCGCCGAGCAATCCTGCGACCAGACGCTCACTAGAGAAAACAAGTAAGATCTTTCATGCAGCGAATGCATGAAATCGGTTGATATCTGAGGGCGACTGCACGTGCTGCTGCCGCTTCGATCCAAAACGATTTCATGTAAATACAGACAACCTAGTAGTGTAGGTGCGGCACGATCGACAGCTCGCTTTCAAAACGTACAAAAAGAAATCACAAGTCATAAAGTGAAAAATATTCGTGTATTCGTAAAGATGACAGTGGAATTGTCACTCCAATAACGCTATACATTCTATGTACACCTGTTGTGCTGTCTAGTGTTGCTTCTTTTTCACCTAAACAAAATATGGTAAAAAAAATGGTGAAGTATTTTATGTGATCTATAGACATCTATTAAGTCGTGGTGGCCTAGTGGGTAAAGCACCAACCGGCTGTAAAGTACGGCTGTGTGGGTTCGATTCCAGGCCAGGCAAGTACCATTGCAACTTTTCTAAGTTTGTTTGTACTTTCTAAGTATATCTAAGACAGCAATGGCTCATTAAAGATGACGGAAAACATCTTGAGGAAACCTGGACTGGACTCAATGCTGAAATATCAAGACTGAAATCACCAACCCCGTGATTTCAGTCTTGATATTTCAGTTCATTAACGCTCAATTCTTGTTTGTGTGAGAGGCCTGTGCCTAGCAGGGAGACGGTAAAAAGGCTGATAATATTGTTCCCAGAGCTCTAGCTCGCAACTGCGCCGTAAACCACATAAGTGAAGAAGGCGGCGATGCGGGAGACAACTGGCGCAGCGGCAAGCCGGTCCGCGTCGTGCGCTCCTACAAGATGTTGAAGCATTTCCCCAAGTACGCACCCAAGGAAGGGATAAGGTTCGTTATACATATACTTCACCAATTTATACTTTACTGTTTTCATCCTCACATTCACTTTTACGGACGGATGCTCCAACATGGTAATTAGCTACTTATTGCTCTTTTACGTACTTGTAAACGCGTATAGTTTGCTGAGTAACACTTAGGAAAGTTTGCAATGTTAATTTACAAAAAGTTACTGTACTTTGAAATCTCAACTTGTCATAGTTAAAGTAGTAACCACTTCACAGTGCTGATAAAAAGTCTTTATTAATAGGCAAAAATAATAAACGTTCTAATATTTCTTGCACTTAAATAATAATTAGACATTTCATTTATTGTTTTTTAGATATGACGGAATATACAAAGTAGTCAAATACTACCCAGAGAAAGGTTTATCTGGCTATCGTGTTTGGAAGTATTTGTTAAGACGAGATGACCCCAGTCCCGCGCCTTGGGAGCCTGGTGTTAAGGAATTTCCTATTATAGTAAGTAATTAATTTATTTCTTCAATCTAACTAACCTGTTGTTTGTAGTTTTAACCTTTAACTACACATGTGCATAGCTTGTATCCCACTAATACCGTTTTATTGTACACTTGAGATCAGCTCCTATTTTGTTTGCATATAAATGATGTGTATGGTATACTCAATTTAATATTATATTTATTTTAATTTATATATTTTTTTGGTATCACCGATTTGTCGTCATCACGTTAGAGTAGTNAATCTGTCAAATTTTACCAATCGAATATTAACCTTCCGCTGTTGTGATAAAGTTGAAAATCTATTGCAGAAATTTGGCAGATTGTGGTAACTTGATGTGCTGTTATAACTTGATGTTCAATCCGATAAATATTATTGAAGTAAATGAGTACTTTTGTTCAGGTGGCTATGAGGACGATGTGGATCACGGCAATGAGTTTACATACACGGGCAGTGGCGGGCGCGACCTCTCTGGCAACAAACGCACCGCCGAGCAATCCTGCGACCAGACGCTCACTAGAGAAAACAAGTAAGATCTTTCATGCAGCGAATGCATGAAATCGGTTGATATCTGAGGGCGACTGCACGTGCTGCTGCCGCTTCGATCCAAAACGATTTCATGTAAATACAGACAACCTAGTAGTGTAGGTGCGGCACGATCGACAGCTCGCTTTCAAAACGTACAAAAAGAAATCACAAGTCATAAAGTGAAAAATATTCGTGTATTCGTAAAGATGACAGTGGAATTGTCACTCCAATAACGCTATACATTCTATGTACACCTGTTGTGCTGTCTAGTGTTGCTTCTTTTTCACCTAAACAAAATATGGTAAAAAAAATGGTGAAGTATTTTATGTGATCTATAGACATCTATTAAGTCGTGGTGGCCTAGTGGGTAAAGCACCAACCGGCTGTAAAGTACGGCTGTGTGGGTTCGATTCCAGGCCAGGCAAGTACCATTGCAACTTTTCTAAGTTTGTTTGTACTTTCTAAGTATATCTAAGACAGCAATGGCTCATTAAAGATGACGGAAAACATCTTGAGGAAACCTGGACTGGACTCAATGCTGAAATATCAAGACTGAAATCACCAACCCCGTGATTTCAGTCTTGATATTTCAGTTCATTAACGCTCAATTCTTGTTTGTGTGAGAGGCCTGTGCCTAGCAGGGAGACGGTAAAAAGGCTGATAATATTGTTCCCAGAGCTCTAGCTCGCAACTGCGCCGTAAACCACATAAGTGAAGAAGGCGGCGATGCGGGAGACAACTGGCGCAGCGGCAAGCCGGTCCGCGTCGTGCGCTCCTACAAGATGTTGAAGCATTTCCCCAAGTACGCACCCAAGGAAGGGATAAGGTTCGTTATACATATACTTCACCAATTTATACTTTACTGTTTTCATCCTCACATTCACTTTTACGGACGGATGCTCCAACATGGTAATTAGCTACTTATTGCTCTTTTACGTACTTGTAAACGCGTATAGTTTGCTGAGTAACACTTAGGAAAGTTTGCAATGTTAATTTACAAAAAGTTACTGTACTTTGAAATCTCAACTTGTCATAGTTAAAGTAGTAACCACTTCACAGTGCTGATAAAAAGTCTTTATTAATAGGCAAAAATAATAAACGTTCTAATATTTCTTGCACTTAAATAATAATTAGACATTTCATTTATTGTTTTTTAGATATGACGGAATATACAAAGTAGTCAAATACTACCCAGAGAAAGGTTTATCTGGCTATCGTGTTTGGAAGTATTTGTTAAGACGAGATGACCCCAGTCCCGCGCCTTGGGAGCCTGGTGTTAAGGAATTTCCTATTATAGTAAGTAATTAATTTATTTCTTCAATCTAACTAACCTGTTGTTTGTAGTTTTAACCTTTAACTACACATGTGCATAGCTTGTATCCCACTAATACCGTTTTATTGTACACTTGAGATCAGCTCCTATTTTGTTTGCATATAAATGATGTGTATGGTATACTCAATTTAATATTATATTTATTTTAATTTATATATTTTTTTGGTATCACCGATTTGTCGTCATCACGTTAGAGTAGTGGCTATCGCTGAAAATCAGCGCTGTGACTCTGTCTCTGTCAGGGTCGCAGCATTAAGCTGAGCGAGGGCCATATTGCGTGTTTGCGACGCATATTCCTCCCATCATGTCTTAATTTTACGATTTGTCCAGTTTGTGTCATGTGTCCTAAGCACGCAATAAAAGGAATTTCTAAAAGGAATTTCTTTCTTCTTTATGTACTGAACCCTTCCTTAGAAATACTTTGTATCGTAATATGCATGTGATGGCAATTGAACGCTGCAATTAATAAAATATTGGTGAAATGATTGACCTAACCTAAACCTTTTCTATATTCTCCGTAGTATCCCGATGGCTACTTAGAAGCAGAGGCTGAAAAGAAAGCTCTGAAGGAGAAGAAAAGTAAAAACGGTAGAGGTCCAAACAGTAAAGGCGGCAAGGGCAGTAAAAAGCGCGCCCTGAGAGAAAGCAATCAAACCACAGAGTCTGAGAGCGATGGCTCGCCGCAGCCTAAAAAACGAAAGACCTCTAAACAGGGTAAGCTAAAACACTGCTTCATTGAGTTCAATTGATTTATTTTTTGCTAGGTACCTTTTGGTATGAAAATGACTACTCGTCGATATTTGTATCTAAAATAAATGCCTAGTGGTTACTAGTTAGTTAGTTCTGTTCTTGTCCCCGTGGTCCATTATAAGTTATTCAGACAAAATAACCCACAAAAGACCCACTGGAAATTTTACCTATGTAAAATTTTAAATTCCAGCACCAAAAACCAAAGCTACAGAAAGTCCAAAGACGAAAATCGCCAGCATATTCACCAAGAGCCCTGGCAGGAAGTCGCCTCGTAAGAAGCAAGATCAAAACAAACCTGAGAGCTCTTTGAGCGAAGAGGAAAGGGCTGCCATTAAGGCTGACACGCTGAATAGCAAGCTTTGGGACGAATGTCTCATTGTGTGCGAGGCTAGGGGCAAGAAAGTGAGTACTATTTTATATTCTCTGTTCGTTCGTGCACTGAGGGACTTAGTTCCTAGACCAAATAAAATATAGCCTATGTTGCTAATGAATAACTTAACTTACTAATGTTGAAAGAATTTTTAAATCAATCTAAATCCAGTAGTTTTTGAGTGAGCTAATAATTTTTCCTGACTATGCTGAAGTCGACTTCTAGCCTCGCCGGATGCAGCTAAGTGTCAGTGTTTTCATAAAACGACTGCCTATCTGACCTCTTCAAACCAGTAACCTGGGCAATTTGATACACCTCGGTAAGACTGGTTGTCAGACTTTCTGACTACTCGTAACAACTGCCCACAGTTTTCCTCACTCTCAAATAAATTAAGTACTAAATAATAGGACTTAATGCTTTTCAGGAATTTGTCGAGTACGTGACGCAGGTATTCCTATGTATCATTTGTCAAGAAGTTGCCGTGAGTCCTGTTACTACGCCTTGCTTGCACAACTTCTGTATGGTAAGTTAAACTCTTTTCATTGGTATAACCCATATGCGCACAGTATTACAATGTGTACACAATGATAAGACTAACGATATCGATACTTGTGTGGGCTTCAATCATTTTGTTCCAAAACATAAACGGTGTCCGCAGGATGTAATGATAAGCATTTGTCACGTTTATAAAAATCACAATTAACATAAGTCACACCGACTAATCTAGAATATTCTACAAAATTACAGGCGTGTATAAAGCTGGCGTTCAAATCAACCGGTGCTCAGTGTCCGTGTTGCAGACAAAGCCTCGCAAAGTACGAAGTGGAGCCGAACGAACAGTTGAAGACCGCGCTACAAAGCATCATGGCTGGATACGATGCTGGCAAGAAATAGACTGATTTTATAACAATTTATAATGTGTTCTATCGCAGGTATAGTCGTAGTAAAACGAGAATAAGTAGGTGATCTTCATACGAAGACACCGCGCGCTGCTTGTATCTATGCGTTGCCGCACGCACACATTAATAATAGTCCCGACTGATGCACTGTGAAACGGGTCGAGATTTTGTTGTATGTGTTGTACACGCGACAGCACATCAAGTTACCACAATCTGTCAAATTTCTGCAATAGATTTTCAACGTTATCGCAATGGCGGTAGGTTAATGTTTGATTGGTAAAATTTGACAGATTCGTATACATTGACCTGTCGTCTGTACAAGCCGCGCGCGGTGCATTTGTGTGAAGATAACCTACTTGCTCACTTTCTATGATATAGTTTGTATGGATCGGAAGGCAATTACGGGTTCAAATTATAATTTAAATTCATTAGATTAATTTAATACAACTTGTGTGAGAAACTTTCTAGACATATAAGCGTGAGTCGGTGATGAGTTCGGTATTTACGAACTTTAAACCCTTTAAAAGAGTTATCGTTACGTTTATTGTACTTCTATCGCTTCTAATCTGTAAGTATAAAGATAGTCTTAAATACTAAGCGCTGTTGCGTCAGTACTCAACTCATCTTTAGGATAGAAGTCTTGTGAATTTATAAAGGACAGCAGTTGATGTATTTCATTTGTTTTAACCCATTTCAAGATGTATTTTACGACAAGAGAATATGTGCTTGCTTTCTAATATTCACAATAATTGCCTCAGTTAAATTCTTATTGATCTGATATTGTTAGTGTTTTATCAAGTGGTCATTAACAGATTTAACGGTAAATAACACACAAGGGCTTTTTGCTATCAAACTCACTTAACAAATGTAGTGTTAGTTTAAAACAGTAGTAGTATTTTTTTTTTGGTAGAAATTGTTTTTAGAAGAAGGTAGTTGATATTATATCTATATCAAATATATCTTTTATATACGTATATGTTATATTTTTATGTAACTCTGATTAATGGATATTTGATGTGATACGATAAGATGCTTGTTTGAAGTTTACTCGCTATATTTAGTACATTTACAATTGGGTCCTTGTGCCCTCAGCATAAACGATTCTGACCGTGATTTTGTGGTCTAAGGCTCCTTACAGACCAAAGTTTCCGTTTAGTATTAACACCTTAATCCAATAAGTAGCTAAGACATCATTTTTATGTTATTGAATAAGCAAATAACCATCCACCTTTCTGTGATTCCTAATAGTTAAGGTGTAGTTTTAATTTGTTGTTTGTTTCAATAAAGGTAAGTTTTGAAAGCTCGCTGCCGACTGCAACTGCCGACCGCATATGCCGTGACTGAAATCGGTCGATATCTGAGACCGACTGCACGTGCTGCTGCCGCTTCAATCCAAAATGATTTCATGTAAATACATACGAACTAGTAGTGTTACTGCGGCACGTGCGGTCGGCTGTCACAGTCGGCAGCTCGCTTCCAAAACATACCTAAAGTCAGACAAAATCATTACTATTGGTGTAAAAAGTTTCATATACATATAGAAAAAATTAAATTAAAAATAGACTTAATAGTCTGTATTCTACCACAATCTTGTTCAAACTACTCATACTTATCAAGTATGTAAATTGATCCTTGGAGATAGGTTTTTGCCACTTCTCACCTTGCTGCGTGAAATAATTCAATAAGGACGTTGCTAAAATATTATTATAGCTATAGATCTCGCCAAACTTTTTGTCGTCATGGAACATTGCGCGAATCACTGCGCAGAAAAAATTTTTAGGTATCAGCGGGTAGCGGAGGTGCGGGAGGGCTTGGCCACAAGTCCCTACTTGTGCTCGGAATTTAGTTGCGAGCCGTCATTGACTTTTGCGAAAATATATTAATTTCCGTTGATTTTGTTTCTCGCTAGGTCGTTAATCATGTTCTGTGAACTCTCTTTGGCAAATATGGCCGATTTTTCTGCAAATACTGCGTGTTTAAGTATTATTCCTTATTTTTGATTTCCGAGTTCTAATGTAGGTACTTTTTCTATAACCTATATTTATTTACTTACTCAAATGCAATTTGGTTAAAAATATAATGTATTAGCATTATATTTTTAACCAAATTGCATTTGAAGAGCACTGCAGAGACTTATCATTCTGGTTGTGTCTATAGACGAGTTGAGCTTAGCTAATCTAAGATTGTGTTAGATTTGAACTTTTTTTTAAGTTTTTCAACATTTGTAACGGCTTCAATCGAGAATCACACAAATGACAGGTCATTCGTTATTTTTGTGGTCATATCTGTTCATTTGTTGAGTGACGATGTGTGGTTTTCTGTTCTTTGTAATTGCAACTTCTTTTTCATTTTCAAATACATTATCTTTTCTAAAATAATATGAATCTTAGATCACAGATTACTTCCGAAAATTATGCTATAAACTTTGTTAAATGCTTTTGTGTTCAAATCGAACGTTCCAAAATATACATTATACATGATGTATAATATAATTTTAAACAAATTCGTAGTTATACGTATTCATTACTCGCCTCGATATTGTGCTTAGTAATTAGATCGTGGTTCAATAATACTTATAAGTTGTTACTACCTCATGATGTACACTTTATGTTGCTTCTAGGAAATGGGGAATAGGCAATATCATTGGTGTAGCAATTCTAAAGCCTGAAAATTCGCTTCGGTTCATATAATGTTCCACAACGAGAAAAGTTTAAAATCAAAAAAGTGGGATTTTATCACACAGCTTATGGCTAGGTGACACACGGGTCTATCGGTCCCAAGTTTAAGCAATGCATAGCTCGGCCGTTTCGTGGATGGGTGACAATCTATTCAAGGCGAGTTGCTCCGTTTCAGAAGACTGTCATTTGAATTTATGGCAGTCGTTACGGGTAGTTGAGAAGCTCAGAAGTCTACCAAATAGTCCCAGAATGGGGTATTGTTAGATAAAGTTGAGGAGGCCAGATAGGCAGTTGCTCCATGTTACTCAGTGCATCCGGTTAGACTAGGAAACGACCCTAACATAATTGGGAAATGGCTAGACATAATGAGGCAGGCAGGTGATGGGAGTTCATCATACACATTTATTATTTTTTAATTGGCCGTTATTGTGTCTCTTTTGTACACTCGTAGTCTCTTTCGTAAGTGACGGCAACGCTCATATTTTTTATTATTAAATTTTTGCAGAAAAATCATTCCATAAATTGTAAGAACTACTTAAATCTGCGTTACTTTTTTTTAATTGTGCATATATTTTTATTTTAAATTTATTTCCATCTCATGCCAACGCCATAGTTGTGTTTAGAGAGTAGAAAAAAATAATCTGAACTTATAATAATAAACTCTAAATGTCGCGTGCTAATTTTCGTGCGAAGGTTATTCTAATACCATTGCTAGAGCGCCGTGCTCCGTAAATGCGGTAGTGGGGTGCGTCATTTCAGCTTAGACGAGCTATACCTACCCCATCGATCACAAATTGAATTGGTTATTGATTCGTTTTGTACGCGGGTTTTTGAGACTTGCACCAGTATTTTGATTTTTCTGTTATAATTTATTGAACCTCTTTTATAAATGCCTACTCATTTATTGATTACACTAGTAGCAATGTTTATACAGGAGAATAGAAAATGCTTTCTAACATAGTAATAGATCATAGATCACTGTTTATGGACATAGAGCTGTGCTCAGGTTATGGCATGTCATTGAAGGGTTGACTTATTCTCTCAGTCATGTTAAAAGCAGTTTTTTGCCTTTAAATTAGAAGGTAATTCGAAGGAAATATGTCTGATTACATATTTCACCGAGTGACCTTAGTCGAGTCGTAAATATCAACATGCACATAACCCATGTCGCCTTTAACAATGTGGAAAATGACCGAAAGTTATGCCCAATATTAAATGTTAAATTTCTAAAATAAAAACAATAAATTCGTAGCTCTTAGACATGTAAACGAATAACGACGATGCTTGTGAGTAATTTTTTACGGCTTTGTAAACCGTTGTGTGAGTGGCCGGTCCAACGAAGTACTGACAAGAGAATTTCTCGGTATTAGGCGAGTATGATCGTTCGTGTTCCTGTGTGGCGTGATTCCTCTTGTCAGTGTGTGCCTTAACCATCAGTGCCTTTAGTGCTGATTGCAATCTATGTATAGTTAACCAACGGAATAGATTTAAATATTTTTATTTAACTACCCACTGTGTTGGGATGTCAGCAAGACGTGCTTTACTATAGTGTTCCATTTTAATTATGATTTTTATAGTACAAAATAATATAGCTTTTCTAGATAATATTTTTGTTAGGTTTTTATTTTAAGATTTATTAACTATTTTCTTGGCTCTAGTTTTAATTTAAGGAATTGTTTTTAGTTTACTTTAAATGTGTTGATGTACTCTGGTTTAAATCGTATTTAATCCGCGATGGAGTGTAAAATATTTTGTTTTATTAATAATGGCTTCGGCGTATAGCGTAGATATATCACGGTGAAATACCGATGACATCAAAGTGCATTACAATTGTTAAACAATGCGCGCAATCCTATTGAGTAGGATAAGAAGTTATTGCAAGATAATGTGCAATATCTACACTTGGTCGTCGCAAACACGTCATGCGAACTATTTCCCATCGACGAAGTTTAAGCGGCCAAATGGTTGGAATAACCATAGACAAGAACTGATGTCGTGTGCTATTAACAACTTTATTATTTTATATTAAGTATTTTAATAACATTCCTTATTTTGTAATTTACTGCCATCGAAACAGGTTTGCTTTGATTATGCATGCAAGATGTAAAATTGTAGGTCTGCCAGCCTGGTAAGTACCTAGCCTCAATATTATAGTACATCGTTGCAGGAATTTAATCAGTTTAGAATTTTGGAATAATATTTGATTAACGATATAAAATAATTATTATTTCAATAAAATGTATTAAAGTTTTCATACTTCGACGATGATTTTATGTTATAATCTTAAGCCTCTGAAAAATTATGTTGATTTTTTTGATTAATAAATCTTGTTGGGAATTCGTGATGAGTACTTATTTTGTTGTGTTTTGATGATTTGTTTCCTCATTAATGTTCCTTTTCTCCATAAACTTAATTCGAACGGAGTTTGCTAGAAATGTCAATGCTATTCATTAATTTCGTTTTTACACCGTAAAATAAATACACCAAAATTATTAAGATAATCATTTTTATTACATTGGGTTTTACCTAGTTACACTTATGAGCACATTATCACTGTCGTGTTCAACACACAGCACAACAAACAAATAATCGAAACTATGTGAATAAATCCTAATAAATATATTTATAGCTATCAACATCACAGTTTGTATCAATATGCATGACCGGAACACGCTTGGCATTTGTACTAAATTGTATGTAAAAGGAACTATCTGTGAAGGCCTTTTGAGAAAATCGATAATAATTAATACTTAAAGACTAAAGAGATATTTTGAAAATCACAAAACTGAGTAATGAGTAAGCAGAATTACTAAATAAATTGAGTTCAGATCATGTCCACGTCTAGTCCGGTCTAATATGTACAGCCAATAATTTCAGCGGTAACAAATTTCTTTGCGAGGTTTTAAATTAAAACTAATTTTACTATCGTTGTTATTAACATTAAAACTGCCAATTGTTCACAGACGTAGCTAATTACATAATTTGGCGTGTATACACTGCATAAGGCGAAGAATTTTTACCTACATTATATTTTCTATAAAGTTAGTACCTACTTAATGTTGGCCTTGAAACACTTGCCCTCAACTGTAGTAATGCATTTGTCATCCAGATAAAACTAGCCAAATGAAAAACATGTGTCTTTCAACTTTCTTAACACTTAAGGACTCGCTAGTGGGTCCAGTGGACCCAGTCCTTTGTATTTTGTTGATTTATTTAAAAATTACGATATTTGTGACGTTGCCGTTCTTAGTACCTTTCGGCCATAGCATTAGGCGGTAGATTACGATCTAAGCTGTCATTTAGCGCGCTGCGTGTAAGTGCTACGGACGTAAAAGGTGCGTATGGGTCCGCTGGACCCGGTAGCGATTAAATACGTAAGTGCTTTTTTATATAATTATTTCTGTTTATTTACTGTTTTTGTTACTTTAATTCATATAAAATGGCGATTTTAGAAATTTCTTTGATTAAACTACACCTACATATAAGAATTTCTATCATTAATATTCCACAGCATATAAAAACCCGCATTCGAAATATAAAACCAACTGCAGCATCCAACGCACCCTTACCAACGAGTGGACGAAAGGTACGTTGCGGTCTATGTAGCTGAAAGAGAGATAAGAAAACCAAGGTTTTTTGTGTAAAATGTAATACACCAGTTTGTGGAGAACACATGAAACAGATTTGTGCAAATTATTATTGCTTAGTTTGATGCAGAGAAATAAAGAACTGTTGTAAAGTGATTTTATCCCAAAAATTATAATCTAAAATTTGTTGATTTTGAAAGTGGATTTTGCTTGCTCCTATGAAAATTGATCTCTTAGATATATTTTTTCTTAGTAGATACATTATAGTAGTATATTAAAGTAAAGAAAATTTTGTTCAAAATATATCGTTTCAGAATTTATTAATATTAGTCTAAGTTCAGTCAGAAAACTATGCCAAAATTACTTATATTTTTGCACTGACTACTTGATTAAGTAAAAACAATAAATATTTATTTTTTATTAAATATTTGTTTTCTTTTTGCACTTAATTAACGATATTAAAAGAAACCAACTCCTTCCATTAAGCAGTTTGTATAAAAATATTTTTTTTTGTCTGGGTCCGCTGGACCCGGTAGCGGGTGTTTATGTTCCTTTTGAAGCGCGGGTCCCTAAGTGTTAAGCTGCAAATATTATGTATAAAAAGTCAACTATTAGCAAATTATAATGTGTCCGTGTTGTTCTATGTTCATTTGTAAACCCGTACCTACGAGTTTTCTAAAATCAAGTTACTTAAAATATTATTATTATCAATTGCTTTACTATCCTGTATTGTACAGGCCTACAAGTCTAAGCTTTACCTTTCACGAGTTTCAGTTACGTATAAATACGGAGCAATTTCGAGTTATACAAAATGTCCCTTTCGAATCATTTTAATATAAAATTAGTACCTAATCTGATTGTACTAAGGTTACTCTAGCAAAATGCCACCCTTACATTCAATCTCACTGAATTAGGATAAAAGCTTAACTAAAAACATACTTATAATTAAAACTTACCTGCTATTAGTAACAACCGTTCCGTGTATAACCCGACAACTTCAACGAGACTGTACGTATGGTATTTTAAATTAACATTAACAAGGCCTATGTGTTAACTAAATGCAAATATAAATATGTTAATGTTATCAGATATAAATATTATATGTAGTCATAATATTAAAGGGTAGGAACCTCCAGCTGAGGCGTTAATGGAGCTGGGTAGCTATACTCTTTAAGTTTCAATTGGCGTGTTTAAAATTAATAGTATATTGACACATATTTTTTTCAAATAAACGTGGAATTAAACAGTTCAATAAATAACCAATACCTGTGTCGAGCAGCTCTTAAACAGATCAAACAATAAATAAAATTAATAACCAGTTTAGCCACCTGCGGTACAGTACTGGGCAACTACATGCTTTAGGTTATTAACAGTTTCATACGAAATATCAATCACATGTTACATATCCTGAAGTGGCGAACAGGGTCTGCAAATCATCAGAGTCGTCGGGAACGGTGCTCAAAAATGACAAATATTTTTCTATTTCATAATTTAAAAATAATAAAAAAATGTATAACGATCATTGATCAACTAAATTGATTTAACAATAGATTACTATTATTTGAATTCAAGTTTATAACTTTAAATGTTTAATTAAAATAAATATTTGTTACAGCATTAAACAAATCACTGAAAACATCACAATGCTCCCACAATCAATACAAACAATTATACATTAATAGCAATATTGCTTATCCGCTGATGCCAATGGGACAATTAAATAAAAGTGTAAGTGTTTTTTTGATATTGTACCTAAGTGAAAGTTTCAAAAAAGTTTCAAGTAGCTTATATCACACTATTCTAACTCTATAATAAAGCTGTCTTAAGATTAATATGGGTCAACAAGTCATAATACATCTCTTATAAACTATATGTCAACGTTTGCATGGAAAACGTCAATCAAAAAATACTTATAAATCTATCTAACGTATTATATAGGTACCTAACAGGAATCGCTGCATTATTGTAGAATGCGGGATTCCGCGATGGCACTGTGCGAGAGTGGATCAACGCTCTCGGCTGTTGAACTTCAGGGCGTCAGCGTTTCGTTTTGGGCCATGGTATGGTTCGAGGCGGTCTCAATGACGCTGGTGCCAAACGTAGCTATGATGCGTTCGAGTGAGGTCCAGGTCCCGACGATAAGTCCAAGAGCCCCGAACAGTACAACGATAGCATTCTTGACGATCATTCGGATGCGTTCGGACCTTGACACGTAGTACCAGTAGGTGCAGCTCTGGATGAGGGCGGGGAAGGCCAGACCAAGCGCGGACAAGCACAGCGCTCCGAACAGCGAGATGAACAGCTCCAAGGCGGGGACGGCGGCTGCGATGCCGACTGCAAACAAATATTCCTTATTATCATCAAAGTATCATCAAAGGTGCAAGTTAAACAATTTATTATTTCTATACCAGTTCTAAACGGTTTTGTATGATAAAATGATTATATGATCGGAACCACACAAACAATATATCCAAACAGAAGGCTAACATAAAACTGAATTAAAAAAAATAATACTTACAAGTCAACAGTACAATGACGGTCCTTAAGAGGTACTCCCAAATGAGCCGATGTTTGTTGTTCATCATTCGGATGCCGATGTACTCATTCCATAGGATGTCGATGGCAACATAGCACGCCAGGCCGTGGGTGATAAAGATAGCGAAGGCAAGCAGGCATTGGACGACGTTGGCAAGGCTACGACGGAAAAATAGTACATAGTAAGGTATCTATTAACAGGTATAAGTAAGTTTGAGAACTGTAATCGTAAAACCTACGATGTTTAAAAGTAGGGCTGCAAGTTAATAGCTAGGTCTACTTTGAAGCTGCTGGTCATGTAAAAGTGTGACAGCGAGCAGCCAGATGACATTGTCTGAAGGTTTCCTAAAACTTAATTTAAAAGCAACCAAATCAGAGATTTTCAGAAACAATTTTGTTTTCTTTTTTCTGCTGATGGGATTATTTTTTGGAAACTTCTATGCGTACTGTTGTGTTGTTTACTTACATTTCTGTATTAGGCAAGTTGAGTGTAATGCTGCCGGCAGACTCGTCTCCGTACTGCAGGTAGCCGAACAGCCCCATGCCTACGTACAACACGATGATGCTGATCATGGAGCAGTTCAGCACTCCGAACTTGCCCACGAAGTCTCTCGGTGTCTTCATCTCGTTCTCGAGGGGCAATATCTGTGGAAGATGTAAATGAAAATTGTAACTGATGAAAAGATGCAGAAACGACAGAGATTCGACTAGAGTTGTAGGTAGAATTTGTTCAAGAGAAAGATTAACAGCGAATCTTTCACCACACAAGCATTTACTAATAAGACGTATAAAAACGTAAGTATGCTTACCACACCAATAGCTTCAAGAGCAAAGAGCACAGTTCCAAAGAATAGTGGGAAGTTGGCTAGTTTTCCAGCGGGGGCCTTGCCTTCCAGAGTGGGGGTATCTCTGAAGATGTAGTATAGAATCATGCCGAAGCTCACGATGGTCACAGCGTTGGCGATAGCGGAGAATGGAGCGAGGTACTTGAGGTCCCGCACCCAATTGATGAGGACCAGCGGCAACAGGATGCATAACATCACTTGGAAAACGGTTATTTCTATACCAAAGTGCTTTGTAAGCACGAAGTAAATGTTATCTGACACAAACACCACGTAAACACAACAGGTTCCTATCTGGTACACTAATAGGAAAGCGTTCACGACGTGCCTGTAAAATAAAAACAAGGAAATTATAAAATACCAACTACAAATAGTAGAAAGTTTTTATCATAATTATTACTAACACGATTCTTTTGTCGTTACAGGAACCTCAACGGAACCTCATTTTTTTTTTAAATCTAGGTAGGTACTAACTGATTGAAAAATTATTTCTCTGTTGGGAAGCTACACCATATCCGGAAGACATAGGCTGTATCTATTTTATCCGGGTACTGGATGTAGTTTCCACGGGACGCGAGTGAAACCGCGGGAAACAGCTAGTTGATAATGATCCTAACACATTTGTTTATTCAATAAAGTAGGTACTTCAGTTTAAAGCACTAACTGTTTTTATTTTAGCTCTTTATCTGGTTTAGAGTGTTTACTTCTCAACACCTAGTTACAAAGTATGTTCCTTAATTATAAGATAACATCGCAAGTAAGTCAACACTACATAAGTATGTACATATCTAATGATGTTTTAACATGTTGTGTTCATAGTAGCACCTGAGCAGATTGTTGAAATGTTGAAACTTAGATAATTTCCTATTTCAGTTTTATCACGTTGAACGCCATGGGTCACAGACACAATAGAAAATTTATTGTTTGTCGCTCACTTGGCGTTCAACGTGTTAAGGATAGATATACTTCATATGCTTTTTTTTTTATATCGATGGGGAATCATCAGTATGACCCCTCCCGCTGTGGGTGACAGCGGAAGAGAGTGTCAGACTTTTACTGACTAAAACCCACCGTATTCCTTCGGGAGCCCTTTGTGTGCCAGGGCCGCGGTAACTCTTTCGAACAACCCGCAGCCCCGACGGGCTCTGGCCCTAGTGGGCCCCGCAGGGGTTTGCTGACACTCTCTGAGGAGCGCGTGGAACAACGTGCGCCGCCGACACTTCATATGCTTCATCTAACTTCTTTAAGTGTTGTCGGGTTTATTCTCATAACAAATTGCATTTGACTTATCGCTGATATTATACACACAAAACTTACGCTGCATAAGGTGCACATGCTTTGCACCAGTCGGGTCCCTCAAGGAGGGCCGCCTCTGCAGCAGCCGTGTACGACAGCGAAGGCACTTTTCTTCTCTTACATAGCACGTAGCATGAGTCTATCAGGATATGTATGCAGTACGTGCAAAGGACGCCGATGACCACCGTCCCAACTGAGCCAACCACGTAGCCAGCGTTGGAGAAGGCTTTCGGCATAGCTAAGATACCAGTCCCCAAACTGCCCTTCATCAGATGAAGAAAGGTTTCCATGTTCCTGTGAAGGACAAGAAATAATTAGTTGTAATGAAAGTTATTAGAGTTATTACTAACAAAAGCTGCTAAGTAGGGAGGTACCTATGTAACTACGTCAAAACAACTCTCTTCTAAGAAAAACTAATAAATTATGTTATAATGATTTTCAATAGGTAGATAATTGCTAAACATGTGAGTAATACCGCATGTATGATATAAGGTATCGTTAAGTACCTACATATAAAGTAAACATTAGGTATCCTTAAGTTGTTTATACCTACTAATCTGTGTCTACGCAGGTTTGTCGATTAAAATTAAATTATTCACAGTTGTGTTTTTCCATGGGACTTGCTATTTGAATGCCAATACGAGAGGCTCCGTATTGTATCAATGTAGATGTAAGTACAGACGACAGCAGGTTAACCTACTCGAATCTGACAAATTTTACCAATCGAACATTACCTTCCACTATTGTGATAAGGTTGAAAATCTATAGCAGAAAATTGACAGATTGTGATAACTTTATGTGCTGTCGTCTGTACCTGCATACCTACTTAGTATTTCCATGTTAATATCTGCACTAAATACGTTACGTTTATTTAATTTTGCGAATATGGTCTAAAACACTTTTCGAAAGAAAGAAAATACATTTAATTTCGTAATTGAGGACGCATACTTAAATACATAACACATACAATCAATATAATAAATAAAACAATAAAAAGGGCTAAAATAAAAAGAAAACAAACATGAGGGGGTAGTATGCGTTACAACCACGCAATACGGCCCTCGCTCAGCATGATGCTGCGACCCCGTGCGAGACAAAGTCCCAGCGCTGATTTTCAGCGATAGCCGAAAGGCTTTGCGGCAGTGGATTTCTATAAATAATAAGGATTTCATCTGTGAACTGTGGTAGTGTGTACCTGAGTTCTCAAGGAAGCAAGCCAGTCCTGTACAGCGACAGACTAGTTGCTGTTTGACGGCCAACATCAATGCTTTACAACGTCATTTACATTCCGGTCATACATAATATTGCCATCGCATGACTTAAATGCTATCAATATAATTATAAGGAAAAATCCTTGTTGCCATTTGTCATGAACTTAGAAAAGGAAGCCGTGTAGGAAATTGTGGACGCGGAAGCTCAATTTTGCATTTATGAGTCAATGTGGCTTAGCCAAAATTGAGGAAAAGGTATATATAGCATTTCTATTTGTATATATATATATATATACAAATAGAAATGCTATAAATGCAAATAAATCTATATATAGATTTATAGATTAATATTATAAAGCTGAAGAGTTTGTTTGTTTGAACGCGCTAATCTCAGGAACTACGGGTCCAATTTGAAAAAATATTTCAGTGTTTGATAGCCCATTTATCGAGGCAGGTTATTGGCTACTTTTTATCCGGGTGCGCCGAGTAGGTCCCACGGGAGGCAGGTGTAACTGCTGGCAGAAGCTAGTGTTTTCATAAAAACAAGGGGATTAAGAACGCTCTTAGCACTTAGGGACGATGCAGCTTCAAAGTTGGTAAAAGACACAAATGTTCTTAGAAACACCCTATAATCTAATCTATCTAAGGGGTTAAATCTCTTATCCGGCAGTCTAGATAATGTGGTGATATCGTGTTTTCTTCTCAATCATAACGGTCATATGTCGGTAAGTTCGCCATGCGTCGCGCGCGCATGTTATTGTTCTATTGGCAGATTGGCGTACAATCGTGCTCCACGAGACTCATGAATAATAAATAAATTAGAAACACGTGAACTTACAAAGTCAGCAGCTTTGATGAATGTTAAATAGAACTTGAAACTAAGTCAAGAAAATAAAGTTTCTGTCTAAAAGTTTAAATTCGTTTGGAATGGTTCTTGGTGTTTGATGACAGAAGAGCTCGTGGCTAAGTCAAAGCCGCGCGGATCGATCGATCATAAGGTTAAGCAACGCTTGGCGCGGTCGGTCCGTGGATGGGTGTTCGGAGAAGGCACGATAAACAGGGTCCGTGTTCATTTGAAACATCTTTGGGCAGTCGTTACGGGTAGTCATGAAGCCAGAAAGTCTGACAACCAGTCTTACCAAGGGGTGCCCAGGTTGCCCGGGTAACTGGGTTGTGAGGTCCACGACAGGCTCGCTCCATGTAAAACACTGGTTCTCAGCTGCATCCGGTTAGACTGGAAGCCGACCCCAACATAGTTGGGAAAAGGCTAGGCAGATGATGGTTCTTGGTGTTTATCAGCAGGTAAAATCACGTTTGAAAATGAAATATTTGTAGTTGTAGCCACTAAATTATGTGTCTTGATACGTGAAAATTAAAAATTGATTTAAAGATTAACAAATGAAAAAAAAACTTATTGCGATGGATATTCAATTAAAAATTAAGACGAGGCAAGAAAGAGTAACGAAGTTATCTTCGCCTATCTAATAAATAATGCTTAGAATACAGTCTTGGCCAAAAGTATTGAGCACCTTATAAATTTCGCTCGATCACGGTAATTATGGGAGAAACCCGAATCTATTGTTGAAGTATTCTATTGTCGGTTATCTACAAAGATTTTAAAACAATGACTTATGCCGCAGCTGGCAATAAAACACCTGGGTGCAATAAAATGTGTCTTTTACAATTTTTGTACTTATTTTTTAGTTGGCTACCATCGCTCGTTGTGATAACATCCAGTGATCTAGTGCGCCTTTGGTATTTTATTTCAAAGTTTTAAGTGTTATAGTTGCGATATGCCAAAACGAAACGAACTTTCTTTAGAAAAACGAGTGCAGATACAACTTCTGCATGAGCAAGGGAAATCACAAGTAGACATTTCCAAAACTGTGAAATGTTCGCGCCGATCCGTGCAATATGCTATTCAGCGATTCTCTGCTACCGGATCACATCAAAATAGACCGAGAACCGGGCGCAAACGCATCACCACAGACCGCCAGGATCGTCAGTTACTGAGAGAGTCATTAAGAAATAGGAAAAAAACATCTTCAGAGCTCGCTGCTGAGTTTTCAGAACAAATGAAGAAAACAATTTCTGCTCGAACTACTCGTAGAAGACTTCAGGAAGCTGGTCTGAAAGGCTGTAAAGCTAGGAAGAAGCCATGGCTCTCCGACAGCAACAAAAAAGCTCGGTACGAATGGGCCTTACAACACCGAACTTTCACCGCTGAAGATTGGTCAAATGTTGTGTGGTCAGACGAATCAAACTTTGAGGTGAGTAAGTCAATTTAATGCCCTCACAAAATAATATAAAATGGTTTAAATTCTAAATGCATAGAGGAAGTTCTTTTTATTTCCGGAACTCAATATTTTTCTCTTTATTGCAGATTTTTGGTACACCTGGTGTGACCTTTGTGCGTCGCCGGGTGGGCGAAGAATTTAAGCCAGAGTGTGTGGTCCCAACCGTAAAACACGGCGGCGGCAGTATAATGGTCTGGGGTTGCATGACCGACTCTGGAGTTGGCGAATTGTTCGTGTGTGAGGGC
>NWSH02000323.1:12812332-12838148 GCA_002382865.2 Heliothis virescens | reverse complement strand
AGAATTTCTGCTGTAATTAAGGCAAAGGGTGGACCCACAAAATATTAATTTTCAATTAATAAATGGTAAAATAAACCATTAAAAAACGTTTTGTTTTATTTCTATTTGATACTCCTCATAAAACTGAAAGATGTCATGGGTGCTCAATACTTATGGCCAAGGCTGTATATATCTCAGTCGAAATTAGTGTGGCCTTTTCTGTGGCACTTCTTAGAAGCTCGTGGAGGTCAATCATAATCAATACGTAGAGGTTTTGACGGCTACCGTAAGCTTATAATAATCTTACCCTTGACTTTGACATTAGAACTATGAACTAAAGTAGTTGCTCACATAGTTACGTAAACTTATGGTGGAGTGGAAAGCAAACTAGTTTAGGTACAAATGTTTGTACTTACGCGAATAATGTTTGTGTTTTTCAAAAGCTATTTTGATTGTTAGAATACGGCCTACTACTTAAACAAATGCAAATATATTTATATATTTCTGATGATATAGATACATTTGCATATTATTACTAAGTACAGACGACAGCACATCAAGTTACCACAATTTGACAAATTTCTGCAATAGAATTTCAACCTTATCGCAATGGCGATAGGTTAATATTTGATTGGTAAATTTTGACAGATTCGTATACGTTGACCTGCTGTCGTCTGTACATCGTTTTTAACTTATATCGCGTGCTTATAATATTATCTACTAGACTATATTTTGTATGCTATTAACTGATTGAATTATTAATAAATAAATTTTCTGTTCTATACAAAACAATAAACATTCTAAGGATTTTAATATTTATATTTTGATTTTATTGTTTTAATTTAATCAATATAATATTATATCATTTAACTCAACGATATCACAGTAATATTATTATCAGCTTACCCTTTGGCATTGGCATCCCCTAGTATTTTTTATATTACCCAACTTAAATGTTAATAACCCCATTTTTTATATAATTTTAAGGAAATATTTCCGTCATACATGATTTCTGTGTGGCTTTAACGGTTGCACACGCGACCGAAGCTCTAAAAATGGAGTAAGTTCTCCCGTTTTCCCAAATTTCCCTTTACTGCTCTGCTCCTATTGATTGTAGCGTGATGAAAAGTATACTATAACCCGCTCAGGAGTAAAAATAATAATTGTACCAAGTTTCTGTAACGGTTATACAGACAGACAAAATTTTTACTGATTGCATTTTTGGCATCAGTATCGATCCCTAATCACCCTGATATTTATTTTGGAAATAGATAACATATATGTAATGTACAGTGTTGACCTCTCTACAGATTTATTATAAGCAGTAGATAAAATTATAGGTAGATAATAAAAAAGTTTTGAATAATTAATGATGTAGGTAATTGATACATTACTGTGCAGGCAGGTAATAATTTACTCCACTCTTTATTAATGAGGTAGCAGTTACGTAAATCACTGTAATCTTCTAACAAGCAGTTGTGGCACTTTACCATGCTTACAGATACTTAGCTAGGCAAATATCTATACAAAACAGATGGTTAGTTCTCACCCTATACTTAAGTACTCACTTGCAAGCTTGACTAACGTGATAATAATATAGATTTACTTACGTGGTGGGGTGATCCACGACCCTGTTGTCATAAGGTTCGTACTCCTCCACCTCAGGGATGTTCTTCTCCTTCATGTTAACGAGGAAGATGCTCTTGTCTCCCGGCCTCTTTTTCTCATCCTTTACCGGTGATAGGCTGCCAAACAAAATATCATTCAATACAGATTTTGGAAGTTTTGTTCTTAAAATTATTGGACACCGAAAGACAGAGATTTGTGTTTGTGTTAAACACTGTAAAACTATTTAAAATGTTCATGGAGAACACTGAACTGGTAACCCAATTCGCACACAGCCACAAGAAATTTCGCAACAATAACTGTATGAACATTCTTGATTGCCACTTCTTCTGTTAACACTCGCAATAGCTACTTATATCAACAAGAAACATTGCAAATAAACCTACCACCGAAAATTTGATCTTTGTGAATATATTTGCTAAAGTAAAGGTTATGTGCACGTACCCCTCCATCGCCCCTCCAGGTATACATTGCTAGGAGACCGATGTTACTTTATTGATTTGCAATTTCTTCGTTTACTGTACAAGAACTACTTTTTATAGCTGCAGCAATATTGTACGCGAGCAAAATTGATCGAACCACAAAACGGTGGTGGGCCTAACCTACACTTGCCTTCAAGTGTTGAACTAGTTAATGGTACAACACAAATAAATCTGACCTTTAAAATATCGATTGGCTAAACTACCATAAAGCCTGAAACCTGTATAGGTGTGATTTCGTACGTTGCAGTACTATAATGCAGTTGTTATAAAGACTACGGAAACTAATTTTATATATATTATAGTATAGAGTATTTTTTACTCATGAGAAATTACTCTTCACTTTTTAGAATTTTCCCTGAATTTTTAATGTTGCGCTAATTACATTGCAACCACAAATGTTATATAAGTTTTCCTTTCCATGATATCTTTTACTATGCATGCTGTCTTATTTTATAATGTCATGTTTTTGTTTAATAGTTAAATCACGGCAAAAAAGATTCCCATTAAACTGGTCTAGTAACAATAGGTTTCCTTACTATCTATTTGATGTACCTATAAGCGTCTAAGTGATCAATAAACGGAACTGACTTGACCTGTGCCACAGGGTGACATGCACAACATATTGTATTTTATAACCACACGTCTACAAGTATTGTTATTATCACAACCTGGTAATTAAGGGTTGACGTCAATGAGTCTAGTCAATTCAGACCTGGGCTTCTACATGTCGATGTGTTTCACTTGTTCCACATGTTTGTTTACTTATTGTCACGGTCAAAGTGGAAAAGTTCAATAAAAAATTGACCTTAATAATGACAGCAAATAAAGAAGTTGAACCCAGTTATAATTGTTATGTAAGTATTTAATTATAGTTCTTAGTAATAGAAGGCTTTCTAGGAATCGATGAATTCGAGGTCATTTCTAATGTTTAAAATAAAATGCACTACTTCTTATATGTACATTCAGGCATTTTTATGTTTATTGTTTGGTAAATGCAGGTCTCGTGAGAAAATTGTATGTTTTGTAAACAAATAATTAATCGATTTATCTACTTTTGTTCACATTTATTTTATCGACGATAAAAGGAAGAAGAATAAGTACCTCTGAGGAAGAAAGTCGTCCGGCTCGAATGACGGGTTGATCATGGGTCCGCTCTGCCGCCGAGACCATTCTTCTGCCTCCTGGAATAAATTAATAACAAGGTTAAACACAAACATCACGTAAGTCT
Organism: Heliothis virescens; assembly: GCA_002382865.2. Lineage (NCBI taxonomy): Eukaryota > Metazoa > Arthropoda > Insecta > Lepidoptera > Noctuidae > Heliothis > Heliothis virescens. Next base: position 12,834,833 of record NWSH02000323.1, on the reverse strand, counting down.
GCACACCTGCAATTCAGACATTCCTGGTTACTACAAAGTTTCATTTAATTAAAGCATAGTCCTATGTAGACATCGGTTTACGCTATGTGCTTGTACGTGCGGTACCCTAAGTATTTTCTACATCTAAAGATTATTAGAAACGAACCTCTCATGTTCATATTTTAATCAATCATTTTGAGGATCTGTAGGAAAGTTCGCACATTCCAAGCATAGGAAGTGTGAAGACAGCCAAATCTGTGATATCTCAGAATGTGTTTATAATAAGAGCTGCGCCCACGCAAACAGTTCGGTTGAGCATCAGACACACGACTTATGATCTACATGTTTGTACTGAGGACTATTTTAGTCCTGATCACGTGAGCTGGTTACAATATCATGACAATTAAGGTATGATACATTAATATCTAAATATTTTCCTGTGTTCCTAGGATACGGCCCAAAATGGAATATTTCAGTCGGTACATTAGTACTTGCTTACTACTTCTTAAACTAAATGTTATTTATAAGTCGTCATCCCTATTTGTGCAATGGAATATTTATAGATGAGTAACATACTTGTATATGCAAACATTTATTATATGAGTAATTTGATAAACTGAGACTTATGTATATGTCTTTAGCTGATTCTGTCATAAGTTACGGCTTAACTAGCTATGGAAGAACGTATAAAACCTATCTAAACGATATATATAATTTGCAGATTAGAATTTTAAAAACAATTGTTCCTTTAAAAGTTAAATTCAAGAACAAAGATAATTATAACAACTTGTTTCATTATTGTAAGGTTTTGAGTATATTCGATAAGAGAGATCTAGCAATTGTAACCCAGTACAGTAGTGACATGTGTAAATTGAATAGGACAAAAAGATTAAACACATTACGTGAACTAGGCTATCTCCCGACCTTTGAAATTCCAAAATGTCATAACGATTATGGTGAGAGAGTATGGAATGTCAGTCTTGCCCGAATATTAAACAAGTTGCCAAAACACATTGTTAGTAAACTAGAAAACAAGAATAAAAAGCAGACCTATAACATATTTAAGCGACATTTAATGAATTATAATGCAAGAGTAACTCCTTAACTGTAAAATCTTTCTACTTAGGTTTAAGATTAAGTTAAGAACTGTCAAAATTGTATTTTAAATGAAATAAACAGCTTTTTTATTTTATTTTATATTTTTTTTTTTTTATAAGTTATGGTGCCAAATTGTTTCTGTGAAAATATTATTTTCTATTTTTGCGAATTTTCGAGGAAATTTTGATTAATAGTTTTTATCAATAATAAGTATCTTCTTAGTAACACGTCACTCTTTTTGACCGTAACTACAACTCATTTTTCTATCCAGTATTTCACAGAATCATCTGGGAAATTATTGTCTCTTCGTTCAAAAAAGACCTCGTACAAAGGATATCTAAAAAATACCCCATGTTTACTTTGTTATAACAAGTAATATGTTCTTGTACATACTCATTAGTTTTATATTATTTTATTTATTGTTCTGTCGGTGCTGTCCAATATTATATAAGTAATAGGCTCTTACAACCACTTATAAGGAGGCATTTATATTAATTCGATCAGTACTTACTTAAACTAGAACCTATTACAACTTTGTTCTAAACGATGGTTTATTTTATACCTAGCACTAAAGCCAGTACTTTCTTAGTACCACGTTTCATAATAAGGTGGATAGAAACCAGCTAAAACTGAGTAGGTAGTTGCTACATTTAGCTATTCGTCAACAACACTGTCACCCTTATTTACAAACAAGTACTCATCAAGAACATGTCAGTTGTTGGATGGCGCCCAGCGGCTTGGACGCCCAGCGCGGCCCAGATGACCGGAGTCAAGACTTTCCGTCAGGTAATACCGCTACATAAATGAATGCGGCGTTGAATACTGATTGTATGTCTTAGTTATGCAGGTAGATATGATACTTTTGTTCTACGTACTATAATTGATACATAGTTGAGTTCTAGCTTGGTAAGCAATTCGCTCAATGCTTGAATTCACCATTTAAAATAAAATGTTTCAGTTTAAAAACATTCTACTGAACATTCGTCATGGAAAAAGAAAACTAAGTATTTTCTTATAAAAAATGCATTTTTTTATTACGATATAATCCATCTCAATATAAGTATTTGTCATGGCGCCAGCTATTGATCACATTTAATCATTAAATCGTCATAAGTATTAGAACATATTCAAACGGTTGACTACAAAAACCTTGCAAGCGCTAATAAAACTTAATTTGCATAATAAATTCCGTCATAAAATGCCAACTTTACATGTGAGTGCAATAAATGTATGTTATTAAATGCAATAAGCGGTTGACTTTCGCATTTGCTTATCATCATAACTGCTTTCCTAAGCTTATTAGACTTTAGAATAATATTAGAAAAGTACATTTAATGGAGATATACATGTTACAGTGTTAATTATATACAAATACATATCAGGGTGTTCGGCGAAGGATAGAGACACTACATAAATACATTTATCTTGCGCAGAGAAGTCGACAGGATAACAGCGTGTTCTGATTTCAATACAATATACAACCGCTAACCACCTACATGAAAAACTTGGTAATGCCAATGACTCTGGGTGCCATACAAACATCAATAGATCTGTAGGTCACACGTCAATGTCCGTCATCGACCACAGTCACAATAGCGCTAAGATTTAAGAAGCAGATAATTATGTACGTGTTTGGTAAAATTCGAAACATGAGTGGGCTGCAAATCGTATCACAAAGTTCTAGTGTTTTCGGAACTATTAGATATGGTAAATATTAAATAAATGACCTATGAAACGGTCTCAAATCTATGCTGAAGACAGAATAATAATACGTTAGAGAATCCTTCTTATATTCAAGATAGGTCATTGACACGCGCCATTAAAAGGTATCTTGTATTTATCATGTTTACCTCACCTTAGTTTTTGTAGATTTTCCCCGTACATAAGGTATTTTCCGATATTTTGGTATGTATTTGTTTATCAACGTACATATCTAATAACGAATACTAGGTAAGTACCACTTAGCACGTTTAAAAATACACTAAGAAGGTTCAACTTTTAAGTGTACACTGTCGTTAAGTATTTATTCATATTATTGCCAAAGTAGGTAGGTATGTACCTTATTGGGCCTCATCACACGAGTTTACTACAGTTTCATGAATTGGCACCTATTATCACATAAGGTCGTGATAGTACAATTTCTCGTATGTATTACCTCTATTAGTATTTACGCACGTTTTGTTAATATACTTATACTTAGTAATTCCTTGAATGATCATTCGTTACAGTTACAGTAATTAAATATTGCCAAAATGATTGTGTTTCATAGTAAAGGGATGATTTCTCAATTCATCATTAATATTTTCGTTTTATGGATTCTGCTAGCGGCTTCGCCCTCTTCCCGAGGGATATATTTCCCGTAACCGGATAAAAAGTAGCCTATGTTGTTCCTCACGGTCTATTCTATCTCTGTACCAAATTCCTCTTCTCATCAAATCTCTCATTTCATCTCTCTTCCTCATCAAAATCGGCTTACTGGTATAGACGTGAAAGCGTAACAGACAGACATACAGGCAGAGTTATTTCGCATTTATAATATTAGTAGGGATTGTACGGAACTCTTTATGCACGAGTCCGACCCGCACCTAGCAAGTTTAGTATTTTACTGGCTTTAAGTAGTTGTAATAGTTAATCTGTTTCTACAGTGTAGTAGAATCTTTGCGATTTTTCATTTTGGAACACCGCTCCTTATTTAAGCGTATGGCGGTCTTTTTACATAGACGAGTACAATAAATATATAATATGTTAATTTAGTAGCTACTTATAAGGGCACATGCAGGTTTACATAAAATAAAATAGTTAGTTTAGTTAGTTTACTTTAGTTTCATTCACACCGCTCCTAATTAAATTGTACTTATTTTTATACTACTTTTTAAACATTTTTGTGTCAGGGGTTTAACATGTAGGTACTAAGAACACTCGCCCGTAAGTTACCTTTACTACAAGACAAAACTAAATTGAAATCGCTTCATCCTTTTGGGAGCTATGGTACAGACAGACAGGCACGTAAAATTCCCTCTTTTATCATCGGGGGTGACAAAAGGGTGTCTTCAGCATAATACGAACACTTGAGTTTGCTTAATTGTTATGATATAATTAGATGTAGATGTACCTTCAATCAATATTATAAAGCCAGCCAATTGAACTAGTCGTGCATTATTTTTATTCAAAGACAAATAAAGTTCAGGTTAAGTCTTCTCAAGTCATTTGGTGTTCAATGCAGACGACTAGTAATGACCATCTTCCTGTGGCTATGCAGATGACTCAATTGTTCGTACTCTCGTCACAAGATTCCCACATCCTCAGTGTCGTAGGTCGATGAGCTATTATCAATTATAATCACACCCATTAAATTGGAAAATTGCTGATTATAATTAGATATTTGTAAAAATAGGACGTTGACAAATCGTTTTTAGGGTTCCGTACCCGAAGGGTGAAACAGGACCCTATTACTAAAGACTCCGTTGTCTGACTATGTCCAGGCTGTATTTCATAAACCGTGATAGCTGGAAAGCTGAACATTTTCATAAATGTTGTATTTCCGTTGCCGCTATAGCAATAAATACTAAAAATTTAAAAAATAATAAGATATTAGGGGGTGTCCCCATACAGTAAACGTGTGAAACCGCAAATTATAACTTTGTTTTGTAAAAAACAAAGTTATTTTATGCTGCCGAAAAATGTTTGTATTTTGACTAATTGTAGGAAATAGATAGGTACGTTCATTTTTCCTAGATAATAGTACGGAACCCTTCGTGCGCGAGTCCAACTCGCACTTGGCCGGTTTTTTCAAGGTTTTTGTGCGAAACATGCACCGCAAGTTCGGTGCTTGTACAATTTTTTCCGATGAATCTCTTGGCTCCACTACTAAAGATACCATTTTGTATTAAAATATTTTCATCGGGTCAGAACAAAGCTTTATAAATAAGACTAGGTCTGTTTTGAAATGTGAACTAACTCCATGGATACTCGGTAAAATACAAATCAGTGATTACAAGTATAAATGCCAAGATGTGAGGTGTGGCATCTTGCGGTGTCGAATGTCTCCGGCCATTCATACATTCCCTGAGAGACGAGGGCTGCAACAACGCTGTGGAGGCCGGCGGGCGCCACTTGTCGACATCATGCCAGCCACGCTAGTTGTGCTCGCGTTGTGCTTCGCGCCGCTTTCGCAGGTGTGCCTTCGTTTGCTGCGCTTCGGTCACGCTATCAAGTCAAGAACATACATACCACGATCAGTGGAATATTTTAAATCTTTGTCTTTAGTTGATATTGTGATTCCGCCATCAGTAGTAATGCCCTGTGAATTTATTGCAGGCGTCGGTGCCAGGGACGTTCTTCTGGAAGCCGCGCGTTGGGTTGGACCTCGCGATGCCCGCGCGTAAGTTGTCTATTTCCAATCACATAAAGTACTCAGTTCTTGTCGCATACCTTGGCAGGATAGGTTTAATATTACATACTGTAACTTCCACTTAGTTCTTAACTCATAACTGGAATGATATCAATGAAACTAGCGCGGTTTGGTGCTAAGAGATTGTTTGTAGGTCACCCGAGCGCGAATCATGTTCCACACTACTCCCTTCTCCCTCGGACGTTTAATAATGGGATGGTGTGTTGGGGGCCGGGTGCAGTCATTGTGATGGTATCGTTTGCGTTTCAGAGGCGAGCAAGCCGACGAAACTGCAGCACAAGCCGACGATAGACAATATCCGCAATGGATACGCGGCGCTTATCGACGGCTACCAGGTGGGGATGACGGTGGCGGCGCTCGTAGCCTACTGGGGTGACGCGAACGACGCGCACCCGCAGTTCCAAATCTGCAGCGCGCACTACTACACCAACGCATACCGCTGGGCGCTGCGCCACCTCAGCCTGTAGGTCCCGAGTCTGTGTCACCTGCGACCCCTGCGACCAATATCACCCCTAGCGCTAACCGTGCGTGTGCTCCGCAGCATCCCCGATTGGCTGAGTGGCGGCAGCAACCAGCACTACGTGTCTACGCACAAGGTGTGGAGGAAGCGTTTTTACTACATGGATTACTTCGTACCGAAATGGATGCGCAAGCTGTTCGTCTGCGTGAGTGATGAGTCGTGGGCGAAGGAGGAATGGGAATGGAGTAAGTTCGTCAAATACGCCGAGCCCAACTTCGGCAAGTTTTACAGGTACCCCTCGAAGCATTTCAACAACTACAATTCTATGCGCCATCCCAACACCGTCGAGAACTTGGACATTACCAAAGCTTCCATTCCATAACTTAGGTGCTAGGTACAATTGTTTAGGCACATGGTACAATTATTTAGGCCATCATTATGACTGATATGGAGTTATGGACGTAACTAAAACTGTAGTTTCAGTTTCAATTGCCATAAAACGCTGTAACAGACAGACATTGGCCAACGAAGTAATCACAAAAGGATTTATTTTTACTTTAGAGGTTCAGAAATATAAAAAATAAGTTTCGTGTTAAGGTGGATGCTTCAACTGGTAGGGAAAGAAAAAAAAGAAATTATATTTTTATATTTAACTGTAGAATTGTGCTGCGACCTCACATTCGCGGACAATACTTATAAGCTTGCCGCCGACTGCAACTGCCTGAACCGACTGCATGTATCGCAGCTGCTGCCAATACATCGAAATTACTATTATTAGTACATAACAATTTACAACATGAAACTGTTTTGGATCGAAGCGGCAGCAGCACATTCAGTCGCCCTCAGATATTGACTGATACGACTCAGTCGGCGGTTATCTTCCAAAAGAACCTTTTAACCTATTTAGAAATTTCAAAACTGAGAATCAGAACCTTCTTGGTACACTTTGTTTAATTTTCTTTGCGTCCGCCATTTTGGTTTATTTTGTAAAATTGCATTTCTCTAAGCTCTTGACGAAAACGAAATTTAATGACAGTTAACAGGATAGTCAGCGTATTTATATATTCATTTTCCACTTGAATGTCAGCGCCAATAAAGTTATAGCGGGCCGAGAATAAAATTTGTTGGTAGGTAGGTATAGTACCTACTAACAACCGAATTGTCGCGCATTGATTAAGCATTGCCTTGCTCAAGGGTCTGAATTATCCTAATTACTTGCTAGATATGTAATTAAATTATAAAAAAGATTATATGCCTGGTTTGCAATTTGGTGCATTTTTATTTTACACCCTTGTCCTGGACAAAAAATGGTGCATTTGTGCATTGTGCTATTGCAAGTTACAATAGCCATAGCATGAGTAAGTACCTCTGCAATGACCTTATAAACCTAACTAGCTTCCGCTAGCGGTTTCACCCGCTTTCCCGTGGGAACCACTACGCACACCCGGATAAAAATTAGCCTATAACCTTCCTCGGTAAATGGGCTATCTAACACTGAAAGAATTTTTCAAATCGGACCCGTACTTCCTGAGATTAGCGCGTTCAAACAAACAAACAAACTCTTCAGCTTTATAATATTAGTATAGATAGGTAAAGAAAATTTGTGCAACGAACCGAACGAGTACGGTAAAATAATCCATGATTTTTGGTTGCCTTCTTTTGTTTCTCGGCATGCAGGTGACTAGGTCTTCTGCCTTGCCTTTTTAACAGATTGTTGCTCAGACATATCACGTTGTTGTTAAATGACTTTTTAAATAAAAATACTGTGTTTACTTTTACAAAGAATTATAATTATATTTTTTCAAGTTATTTTACTTGGTTTCAATCTACATATGTAAGTTTAATATCTATAGTAAAATACTAGAGTCTATATCTGCCTAACCTAATATAATAAAGGGGAAACATTTGTTTGTTACCTTATGGCTCCGAACTACTGGACCGTTTTGAAAAAATATTTTACCATTGGGAAGCTAGACTGGCTATATATTTGGTCCTGGTAAAGGAAGAAGTTCCTCCGGGGCGCGGGTGAAACCGCGAGGAAACAGCTAGTATACAAATACTTATGATATTTTAAGTATATGGTTTTAGGAATAAGGTCACTGAAATGGCGAAAGATTTTTTAAATCCATTCTCCAATTTTTGATCTGTGATTCTATCGAAGTAACACTCAAGCTCATAAACTGAGTACCTATGTACTCAGGTGGTCTAGCTATATTTACTCAAAGTTGTTATTACTTTGTTTTTATACTCGAGACGGATGTATTTTGTACGAAATTTAATGTAAGTAATCTGTTTGTCACGTTTTAAATATTTGGTGCCACTTTAACAGAAATATTCTTTGTTTACACATTTTGTGGAAAAATCCACCAACTATGAAAGGCTGAATAAATATTTCTTTTTACTCATTCATTGAAAAAGTGGGCAATTAAGAATCATCATTTTCCCATTATCATAAGGTGTATAATCATTTGGCAGTCATCGGAAACTTCTACGTGCTTGCGGCTACTGACGGTCTACAAAAAACGTAAAGTGAGGTGTGTCATCTTTAACATATAACTTTTTGCTGTACAAAAAATGTTGATTTAAGTAATTATCAATGTTTTACAGGGTCTTCAAAATATTAAAACTCTTCGAAATTGAGTCACTTGAAGAAGACTTTGTCCAATTACCTATTCATTTTACTATTACTGACTACCAAATTGTTACTGTCACAATGATTTTGTGTTAGAAACTTATTAAGTTCAATTTATACGCCCAATACCTTCTGTATTCTCGAAATTCGCATCATGGTGTGTCCAATTGTAGTAATCCAATGTAAAAGTATAAAATATGTATTTTATTAAGTATAGCTTCTACCAGCGACTTCGTTCGCGGACCATGTCGCTTATGCCAGCGACAACGGGTCATCATAATCAAATATCTGAAACAACGGGATGCGCGAGGGCAGACTTTCGTAAAATCCGTTCTTAGATAATGTCTACCGGATATGTATAACGGACCTATCTGCTAAATTTCATGTCTCTTACTTCAAAAACAGGACTTCGATACAAACTATCAACCCCCGTTTTACACTCCCAGGGGCAGATTTTCGTAAAATCCGTTCTTAGATAATGTCTACACCCTATAACGGACCTATCTGCTAAATTTCATGTCTCTTACTTCACAAATCATTGAACTTCCATACAAATTACCAAACCCCTTTTTTACCCCTTAGGGGTGGAATTTCAAAAAATCATTTCTTAGAATATTTTTATACCCTATAAGGAACCTACCTACCAAATTTCAAGTTAATAGGTGTTATAGTTTCTGAGATTTCGTCATTAATCAGTGAGCTTTCATATTACCGCGGTTTTACTCGCGTCCCGTGGGAACTGCTTGCCATACACGGATAAAATATAGCCTATGTTACCCGCCGATAGTGTAACTTCCCAACAGTGAAAGAATTTTTCAAATCGGTTCAGCCGTTTTTGATTCCATCGCGAACAGACAAACAAACTAACCGACAAACAGACAAAAATTTAAAAAATGATGGTTTTGGCTTCCGTAGCATACAAATAATGCATAACACTATTTTTTTCGAAAAAATATTCAATGTAAAGATTATTATATGTATATTATATATTAAGTATTACAAAAGATTTAATATTTTTTTGCATAAGTACTACTGTATAAGCAAATACAACATTCTGAATATAAAACATTTTGAAATTGGTTAATTTATTGCATAAATAACATTATTCAAACACATTCAAATGTAACTCAATGTGAATGTAAACTATTATTTTAATAAGATTATATATTATGATATTCAATAAATCATTAAGGACCCATTTCACCAGCAACTGATCAGTCGTTTATACGACAACTTTTTTTATGGAGTCAGTGTTCTTGTGAAAGAGTATATCAACCTTCCTTTGTTTTTATAGGAACAAAAGCTAATCTATGACAAAAGTCCCAAATAACATGTTTATCTTCGAATATACGTGGTTTAATTTATGATAAAGGGCCGTTTTCCTTAATCGGGCGATTTTCTTGTTGGTGGAAATGGGCTTGAGTCGATGAAATAATTAAAATGTTAATTTATTTCGCAGAGGTAGACCTGTCTTATGTGTACGTTTTGTGCACCGGCCCTCAGTGGTTCGTCGATCAAACCAGATACAACCGGATTTCACCGAGAGTGAGGAATTATTACACGCGTGTAATTCTGCAACACGTATAGTGTTTTTTTTTTATTTTTTATATTGACCTCGATAAAGTAGGTTGTCAGTTTGGCTAAACAAATAATATATGTATAACCATTAATTATCAATTCTCAATTACATTTTAAGCTTGTGGGGTAGATTGGGAAACATTTTACTTTTTAATATTTTTGTCGTGGATCACATGGTGATAAATGTGTATGAACTTGGAAATAACTCGTTTAAAAGGCCATAAAACAAGTAACAATAAAACAACATTTTCACCCTTTAAAAAGATATGATACTATAAAAAAAACGGCCAAGTACTACAGGTACGGGCTCGCGAAAGTCTTTCATGCCATTATCAATAAAACGGCCTAAAAATCACGTCTGTTGTATGGGAGCCAAATAAATATTTATTTTATTCAACTTTTCAGTACTTGTTGTGATAAATTAACTATCACAGTTCACGAGATATACAGATTCAGAAGGATAACAAAGTCTTAGTAATAGGGACCTGTTATACCCTTTGGGATAAGGAACCCTGAAATAAATGGTCCATTCAAATATCTTATATCTAAAACATTTTTAGATATTGTAATAGGAGTAAATAACTAATAATAAGTTGTACGTTACTCTCGTAAAGGAAAAATGTCAAACTATGTTTCAACTTCTGGAGCCTTTTCACAACAGCGGATTTTACGCTCCTTTTTTTACGACAAAAATCTGTGACGCGGTTTCACGTGTCATCGTTTGATATAATTGTAATAGTAATCACGGTAAACAATACGAAAATCTCGAAAATATATTGTTATTTATTTAAATATAAAATCGACAATATTAAAAGGTCTATTGTCAATGTCTTTGCAAACAATTTTTGTTATTTATATATGGTACAAGGTCGTTCATTTATAAGTAAACTGGTCTACGTCTGTCGACGTCTGCCGTGCGTGTAGGACTGCCAGACGTAACGAGATTTATGCGTGATTCGCGAGTGGAAAATACATAATTAAGTTGTTTTATTGTAATTTAAACTCAATCTCATGTCAAATATGTTTCGTCCATTATTGGATCAAAACATTTGAAACGCCACGGTGACACGGATTTTTAAATAAAAAAAAACAAGGTCAGTTAATTCCTGGGTTTGAAGAGAAACTCAAACTCATTTTTTTTTATGTCAAATAGGTCTATAAAAGCTATGAAATGTCAAGCACGGTTTGACTACTAACGTTCAATTGGGTAATGACTATTCTCACGAAATAACTTGTGTAAGTCGAAACAATAAAAGGAATAAGCATAGTGTTTAAATTCGAAAAGATAAATTTATAGGCCAAAACAAATTGTATCAGAATAGCCCGATGCGTGCGCGGCGATTTCATTGCAATCGTTTAATGCCGCGCCGCGCCGCGCATGCGCTGCCTGTGCCCGGACGCGCCTGCGCACCGAGAACCCACGTCGTCGCCTTAATTACCGCTACTTAACCCTACCCGTACTGCTGACTTGCGAAAAAGAAATTTCCATAACAGGTTTTCGTACACAAGGCCGGTTTGACAGACGATTGCCTTATTTTTGCAAGTTCCACCCAAAATGCTTGCTGAGATTGTGTTAACCATGCATTCGGCTTTATAAAAAATGTTTGCGTTTGTCTTTGAATTACGGGTGAATGACTTATGCAGCAACAATCAGGTTGTAGGTACCAGTATAATGTTTTCAATTTAAATTTTGGTCCTCAAGCGTCATTATCGTTCTATAGCCGTATACTTCTCCGTACACATCATACGCCCAATCAAACTGTCGGCCGACTTAAAATCTGCAGTGTGCTAGAGCTCTAAGCCATACTCAATGACTAGAAGATATCCCTGCGGGGCCCACTTGGGCCGGAGCCTGTCGGGGCTGCGGGTTGTTCGAAAGAGTTACCGCGGCCCTGGGACACAAAGGGCTCCCGAAGGTACACAGTGAGTTTTAGTCAGTAAAAGTCTGACACTCCCTCACGCTGTCACCCACATTTTAAATGAAACCGATTTAAATGAAATTAGGCAAGTACCCAGATAGTCTGAAGCCTGATGAAAGACGTATAAGCTACTTTATTATATATCATAGCATGATATACAATTTGGTAGACTAATATCATCGCGCTCAATGTTTTTTTCTATCTTAATAACAAGTCTAACAAGGAAAACTACCACAGCATAGATGAGGGTCTTAATTAATCCGGCTAATAAAACATGGTACGGCTGATATGTTAGCTGTATTTGCGGTTTATTGCAATGTCAACCGACTGGTTGCCGATTGACAAACATTTACGTAACTACTCATTAAGAGGAACCCTCCTTATTTGTATCTTTAAAATAAACGTACGGACAAAATCCTAGGTGTTCCTGCCTACATACAGGGTTACTTGTAACTCGACGTATATCCGGAAGGAGGTGATAGAAGGGCCCAAGAACAACAAATTAAGCCACTCTTACCTCTGAGCAAAGTTCAGTGGTTTCCGAGATATTGGCAATTTTTGGATTTATGGAAATTTACCCAAAATTCGACATTCAAGCTTAGACCTTTTTGGACATTACTACACCATTCGAAAACCTTCTGATTAATTCTCTCAAGCTTACGCACTTTTCTTCCTCATACAGCTTAACGATGTCGAAATCTAAGAGTATTGGATTTGGTAGCGTCGATTTTATACATGGACGATTTCGTTACTGGCGCCCGCACTTAGTAAGACACATACAAAACAAAAATGCGAATATCTCGAAAACCACTGAACTTTGCTCAGAGGTAAGAGTGGCTTAATTTGTTGCTCTTGGGCCCATCTATCACCTCCTTCTGGATATACGTCGAATTAAAAGTAACCCTGTATACGTATACATGTAGGTACCTACCTAATACATGTAAAAACATTACCCTCCTGGCTTTAGGCAGTCGGGTAAATACGTAGATTTCATGAACTGATCCGAGCCTCGATATCTGATACTTATTTATTAAGTATGCCGTCCGTATTAGGCGATTAATTAACAACTACTGTAGCTGTTGTAGGTAATTTTCAGAAGAGAACGTAATAAATATTTGTTTATAGAAAATATATTGTACACCATAAGTTATAGAGAATAACTTGTTATGGTTTACTACACTATTGCATTGGGTTCCTGCCTGTAAAAATAGTTGTAAGTCTCTTATTAACTACGCTCATTGTAGGTGTGTGCTTGTTGGCGTTTTTGCCAAAATACCAAAATTCAAACATGATACTAATTAGTCTGATGTGTAAGCAATTTAGCCATGGAGTAGATCTATAAATAATTCACAAGTATTTATTTGCACAAAGCACGGAAATTTTCTTGAAGGCTGGTAAATATATGCTTTGAAGTTTTCATGGAAAAATCTGCCTTATTTGTACGGTTTGTCATCTATGTTTACAAAGATATCAATATCCTCCAAGCATCGCCAGAACCTACTAGCATGTACTTGGTAAAATATGAGTAGCTAAAATATGTATACAAAATATGCAAAGCCACTGTTTGCTCATGAATATTGATCTAAACGTGTCTTAACTAATTAACATAATACTTATCTACTTATTTAACATTTATCTAGTAAGTAGTTATCCTTACTATTTCATAAAAATATAATATGTAGTGAAGGATTTATCTAACTTAGTTTATTTGTAAAAAGTCGAACTCATTTTGATGAACAGATGTTGATGATTCTAATGGGTTAAGGAAAGGACCAAGATAATTCCGCTTGTTCTATTCGGGAAAATAAACTAAACCTGTTATGTAGTTAATTAAAATAATTCTCCTACAGGAACTAGTTCTTATTAGGTCGATAATTACCTAAACACTAGTAGCAACAAGAGAAACTTAAAAAAATGTAAGTCGTAGAAGGAAAGTTTCCATTATAAATTAATATCGTCAAACGCCTACAATTTTGCGTGCATCAACCACACTGCATACTGCAGACTCAGATAGAACACCTACTGAGTAGTCGAAGTGTATGACAAGGGTTATAATTCGTAACACTGCCATAGCCCACGTTTGCAGCGGCAACATGTGAAGACGGCGACGGTAATTGATTGTCAAAAGCGCACGTGATTCGGGACCAGCACGTGTTGTTGTACGATGGATGTTCAGCTAGGAAGATCAGAAGGTGGCTTCACTACGATCCCTGAGACGTTGAGAGTTGGCTCCAAATCGTGAGGATAATAAACGGTAAAAAAAAAATAGTTCAATACTCATCATAGGCTATCATCATACACTGATGATACATTAGCATTGGTGGATGCCACAAGAAGACTTGAAAGAACGTCTAAGGTGCGCAGGAGTGTTGAATGCATGTGAATTTTCTGTGTTCACGTTATGTTGGCAGGGCAGCAGTCCAACTACAATTACACATTAATCCCATTACTGTTAAAACACAAACATGTGCTCACCGTTTAATTTGAACGTGAAATATTGGACACTGCGAAAGGAATAGACTCGTATAAATAAAGTTGACATTACCGAAAAGTGGCGTGCACGTCACGAGTTCTTGTGAATTCCAGATACTGGCTACTCGTGCCGATTTGTTACATTTTATGATCTCAGTTCAGTTTATGCGATTTGTATTGCAAGTATCATGCTTGCCATATCATGGTTTATCCATAATTCGTTGTGTAAAATACTCATATTAGTTGGTTCCTATAGTCTCATGCTTCATGTACTAGAGGGACTAGAACCTACCATTCATTTGCAACCAAATGTTACTAAGGTTTCCAAGAATTCCAATCATTTTGTATGTCAGCCAGTAATTGTTGTTATAAACATTAGAACCCAATAAGTATTTGCGGCAAACTCTTTTATCGGTAAAAAATGTAAATGCCCTAGTTAATTTTCACCGTAGGTTTCTTACTTGTTGTAATTAGAGAAGAAATCTAGCTAGATGTTTCCAGTGGTTCCACCGTCTTTGGGGACTATTACCGATAGCGACGCGATGGGCAGAGTTACAGAAGTACTATCACATTTATAATATTGTAAGGTCTTTCCAATCTTCAGTATCAGTATTATGGCGATTATCCATAGGTAGTGAAAATGGGTTACATATTTTTTGATTATACCTCTAGTGTAACTCGAAAGGAATTCCCTTATTTTGATGAGTTCATGGCTTCTTGTCCTCTTGGGGCACTATTGGCACCAACGTTTGGTTTGACAGACATCCGCAACGTTGGGCTAAACATAGACACCGACATAATTACTTCTAAATATTGCGCATGATCTAAAATAAATATTAGATGCAAGTGTTTGTGTAGGTAGTGCTATAACTAACAAATGTACCTAATTTAGTGTCCCCCAAAATCCAAATCACTGTTTAGAGAAGAGATTGTGCAGTCCAATTTTACTTTGACCTGAAATATACCCAATATTTCTGCGTTATTGTTAGGCAAAACTATCTTTACACTCGAACTTGTAACTATTCCCTATAAATGTCCCACGATTATTCCCTTGTGTCTGACGAGTGCCAACACATAACGTCAACGTGCTAATTGAACTACCTACCATTTTCAATAAATAACGTTTTCAGGATTCCGTACGAGTAAAAAGGTTACTAAGACTTCGATATCCGACTTTCTGCGTGTTTGTCGCCAGGCTGTATCTTTACAACTGTGAAAGCTAGACTTAAATTTTTAAATTCCCATACGATAAACTTGATTTTTTATAGACAATGGAACGGTACGGAAAACTTCGTGCGCGAGTCCGACTCGCACTTGACCAATTTTTATATTTTGGGATGGCAAGTTTCCCAGTGTTAATGTAGGTACGAACAAGAGTTATAGTCACAAAAATGCATTTTACATTTTAATTGATACATGCTGTATACTATCATTATGTAGTACTGTATACTGTATAGGTGTAGGCACAACAAGTGGATGTGTCGAACCACAGGTGACAAATAGCTGTAATGAGTCTCATAAGCTTTCACATTTGTCCGGTTTGAGAAGGTGGTGTGAAAACAATGATTTATTTTCTAATTCTGCGCCCTTGGAGTCGGTGCCAGAAATATTGCGAAGAATGTGCGTTTTTTTCAGTTTATTTGCGAGAGGATTACCGTCGGCCACCGAGACGTCATCAATCATCAATATCAGTGCTTGTACGATGATATGCGCCGCTGCACCGCGATGCAGCTCAAAGACCTGACTCATCTCGTAACGTTCCGGCGCTGGCCTTGAACTTCAGATGCTAAATCGTTCGAACGGGTGCTGTGTTCCGTGTGGCCTGGCGTGCCAAGTAGCGGGCGCCTGGCGCGACGGTTTGGCACGCGATAACACTACTCTGCCCATTCAGGTTTGGAAGAATTGTGGACTTTTCTAAAAGTATCACCGCAAGCTTGCCAACGATACGCGTACATTGTAGAACTGACTTTTTTTCAGCTTCAGTTATTTTGCAAATGTTGAAGTTTGGTGACGGACGGGTCGCTTTCAAGGGCATCGTTTCGGGTTTCACCTTGCTTGTGAAAAGCTCAGACGAGTAATCGAGTTTTATTTATATTTAATTTTGAACTAAATTCGTTTTATGTAAGCTGAACATTGGAGAAGCAATACAGAAACCGTTAGGTGTAAAAAATAAGCCCGAATTTCCTTATCGATGTAATTGGAGACTTCTTTCCATATAAGTGGCGGCGTTGGCCGACAGAGATGCAATCACTCGACATGTTTAGCGTTCCTGTGAAGGCTCACTGAGGTAGCGTGGAAAGCATGGAAAATTCCCAGGCATACCGGTCCCCCGCGCCGACCGGTCTCGTTGCGCGCGCGCCGCATGTGCCGACCCACTGCGACCTATACGCCGCCGCTTCATATCGTAACCGCAGTCCTTGGGAGCGATCGAAAGTAGATTTACTGAGGTATTACTTTATACACTGCGTATTTGTGCGAGACTAATATACCCAATAGACTACAAACTATTTAAATTGGTTTGAATTTATTTAAATGCTTACCGGCGGATTGAAGGAAAACTCGTTAAAGCACCATTACCTAATATCCAGATTGCGTTATAAGTAGGTACTTTAAATTACGCGCATTAAGGTTCATCGATTAATATAGAAGATTTGTTACAAGTAGATGTTGCGATATATAGATATGTAGGTACATATAGTTATCTTAGGAAAACCCTGATCATTAATATCAACTCTTGGTTAGCCGCTTAGGTGGAAAACTCATCACGCGAAGGTCACGTTAGCGCTATCTAAATCATTAACTAAAAGAGACCTTATAAAATACTTCAATAAATTGGATAATTGGGTTGACAATGTTTGCTTACATCATCCGCATTTAAAAATATACTTTCCTAAACAATAAAAAGGTAAATAAAATCCTTTATGTGCACAATAAGAAGTCATATTCAAACAACAGATGTTCCTCTTTCACACAAAAACTATACTGGATGGATTTCAATTAAACTTGACTGTAATTTTACAATAACTAGAGTGGCAATTTCTTTCCTCAGGAAGCGAATAAGACTACCAGCAGAAGCTTGTAATTTCTTTTATTATCATAACTTGAGTTACTTATACCAACAAAATATAACAAACTCAAATAAATTGATCAAGGAAACTAAGAAAGGCATCTCTCCTGAACCAGCTGGATGTTAGACGCTATTGTAGGTATGCATTTACTATGTGAAATTTCATTAATTGAACACAGGTAATAAAACTGAAATTTGATACTTCAGGAATACATCATTATTACTGATATCGTAATCATAGTCGTAACGTCAAAATCGCGGAAGCAATAACGAGCAGGCTGATAGTTTTCACGCAGAACCGATCAACAGTTTATATGAGCATATTTTATAGTAGCATTTATGCGTAGATTATTTTTTATATTATCGCACGAAGTCATGAAAATTGAGAAAATGTATTCTGAAATCTAATTTCACGTCATTTATTTTTTTCATTATGATAATGAGTTAGAGTGTAGAACAAAGTGTAGAACGAATCGATTTTTAGTTTATGGTTAATTCTTATAATACGTTGGTGAAAAATAAAATGCGTGTTCGACTTAATTTTGAATATATTTGCATTTACCTATTTTAAATCTAGCCAGTTAATGCTGCGACCACAAATATTTTGTTACACTACCCAAATAAGCCGGTTTGGCATTATGTAAAGCAATGATTACAGTTTATCAACGTTGGTGCATTTTATTGCTAACTCATTACATATACGAGTTTGACTTTTTTTGGGTTTAATACATTTTCCAATTACCAAGAGTCTTAAAAAGGATTCTGCATATTTTCACTGCAATAATAGCTAGCCAGTAAGATGTAGTGTAAGATAGTGAAGTAAAGCGGTCGCAAGGCCGTCTTGCCGGTAATTGCGGAGAGCGCCAGTCAACACTCGCCTACACTAAACGAAGCATCCCGGCGCGCCAGGCCCGGTGACCAGATCCCGACATTGATTAGATCAGCCACTACACGCACTTAAACAAGTACTACGATGCACAAATTGCACACTGCATTTATTCGACTTACTTCTAGCTTGCCCGAGAAAACCTTGCTTGAAGGGCTTAGGTACGTACCTATCCGCGGAAAATAGCATTTTTCGACAAAATTGCAGTAAGTATGCGAAGAATAAACGATAATTGCATTAGATAAGTACTTGAAACAGGTTTGAAGAAGTCTTAAGTAATTAGTGTCTGTAACAATTAAACTATCTTCGTGAAGCACCTCTTAAATGTTAATTAATTAAGTCAAAAAAATATTTTAATCTAGAAATGGCCAGACTGTTTAAATATTTATTACGGTTAAAATATGATAGAATTAAATATCACGGTAGAACAGTATTGATGTAAATTAAACAGTTTTGCTCGACTTCCACTATTTCTAGATAAATCTGACTAGTAAAAGTCACTGAGTATAAAGTACTGTTAGTATTGACAAAGATCTACAAAAATATAGTATGCAGTATCAACGTGTTAGCCTTAGCATGTTTCCGAAGCCACGAGTATCTTTGTCGGTAATTATTACGCATGTAACGGTCATTGACATCCCCATAGGTTAGACTTTAGGCCAATCTTGACTTATTAGGATTAACAATCTAGAGGGACTAGATTTAAAATATTGTATGATACCTATACGACTATTTCACGCATTTGGGTATGTTTTCCCTATCGTCTAAGTCTAGAAACACACAGTCACAGTTAATACTAATGTTATGAAACTGTACAAGCATATGGGTCAAAGTATAGTGTTACAGCGGTATACAAGTCACAGAGATGACCATAGATCCAATTGAATTGAATACAGCCGTGTGACAACAAATAGGCCGTAACACGTAGCGGAATAAAAATGTCGTCATTTACCAATATGGTAAATCGGGAAGTACAGGTATGACCTATTTATTTACAAGTAAATAAGCAGAGTAAACATTACGACATAGCACACAGGACTTTGAGACACATTGTTAGATGAAAATGCATTTCATGATTCCATTTATGAAAGATGGCGCCAACTGCATCGTAGCGCAATTGCCAAACATGCAGACTGTCACTTAGTAGGTATTTGATCTATTCCAATTTTAGAATTTCTACATCTTCGTTCCGCAAATTCTTCGGCCTATGATCAAAGATATCAAAATAGATGGAACTTCCTGAACTGTCTAAAGAACTATCGCGGTTCATGAGATACAGCCTGGTGACAGACGAACAGCGAATTAAGTCTTAGTGATAGGGTTCCGTTTTACCCGTTTGGGTACGGAATCCAAAAAGGCAAGTTTTGATTAAGAGCCTGCTACAATAAATGTACGTCTATGTTTCAAGCGTTAGAAAGTTGTGCACTAACGTTCGCTTGTCAAGGACGCGCGGATACACTATCTTGCAAATACACATAATTAACGTTTTTATAAGTCCTATTGATAAAGGTATTGCGTGTTTTTTCTGGAAAATAAATATATAATACCTAAGGAATATGGGTTTTCTAGCAGTAGTGTTTCTCGTAGTAAACAATAAATTCCTACAGCCAGAGAAGTGTCATTGGTCAGCAACGCAGGTTCACGAGGTCACTGGTGAAATACCTTTACCCGGCTACCGCGGAGTGGGGTATCGGTAAAGCCCCTGTATAAACACTAACATGCCCATTACTTACATTACGTTACTTACATATATTTTTGAGATAAACGCTTTAATTATGATTAAATACAGGGTTACCCTAGGTTACATGGTAGGGTACATTAGAAGGAACACTTGACATATTTAATACTAGCTTCTGCCAGCGGTTTCACCCACGTACCGTAGGCTTTATAATAAGTATAGATTTGGAGTTTTTTAGGTTCTCATTTCTTGTGATAATATCAAGTAAGGTGCCTAAAGCATAGTTATAATATATAGCACAAAATGTTGATTTTAAAGGTATCGACAGATGGGTTGCAAATCTTCATCTCATTAACAGTCACCGACTCCCGAGTCCTTATCTACTTAGTGAGGTAGGTAAATGTGTTCGTTTGTAATTATTGGGAGAAATTATTCTATACAATTCTCTTATCTTTCCGCTCCACTAATAAAAAAGTAAAGGCAATTTAAATACCTAGTTTTATTTTAGTTTAAATACCTTTTGTTTTTGGTTCATTATAGAAAATTGAGTTGTAGTCTGGAGTAAAATGTATCAACAATCAGTTAAATAATGAACAGTAAATCAATGTGTCTTAAGACCCGCATTCCTTTGTGATTATGAGCGATTAATGAGGGTACGGCATCTCCTATTGGAATTTTCTGTGAGCCATAAAACATTTATTTAGTTTAGGTTACACTTAGCCTCCGATACAAATTATTTCAGTACGATTTACTTTCCAAGTAAACTCGTTACTTCGCAATGTCGTATTAACTTTTATTTAAATATATACTTTCTTTGTTTCAATACCGATTATAAAAATTTTTATAACGCTAATTAATTATATTAAAACCTTTCTCAAAGAATCCTAACTAATGTATGTAACCTTGTTAATATTCCGTTTAGTAATTTTCGAGGTTACTGCGATTTATACATATGCATGCCCGTATATAGGTACCAATCTAATAACGTTCGGCCAGGGTTTAGTTTGTAATCAACATGTACAAAACTTCACAACTCGATGACTAATCGACAAAAAAATCTTTGTTACATTTATAACGACAGCACTAGCAGTGAATGATTGTTACAATAAAGCGGCTCAAGGCATGAACGCGGAATTAAACCTGTTATCCTTCGCCTGCTATGTGTTAACACTGCAACAGGGGCTTATCTCCACAGGACCACGGTTTAAGTGGCAATTTTCCTTTTTCTCAACTATAATTATTACTGCTGTAATCTCTCGAATGAAGCGCCAGACATCAGTTTTAGAGGTAAGTACCTACCTACCCATCGCAAAATGTTAACACTGTATTACCTATAAACGGTTACGAAAAAACAGCATGTCTTTAACCCTAAAAAAAATATCGAGAAGCTTCGTCTTAACATTTGGGAGTATTCTGCACTGCACACCCAAATCCTTAATTTTCTAAATTTAAAATCATTTTTTTCAAGTATGGCCTAATATTGACTACCACGGCTTTCGCATTATATCATTAGACAGAATAGTTACATACCCATTAAGTATTACGTATTGAAATCTTGCAGCGAAGACATCGAGAGAAAGGAATGCACTTAATACTCGACTTGTAGTACTGGCCATAAATGTCAAATAAACCATTAAAACTTAATACTAATCTGGTGTTTGATGAACCATTGCCAATAATGGATATGTTATGGACTAGGTGATTAATGTGGGCATTGTTCATAATGTGCGACCATTATGAATAATGTCTAGCTCTATTGGGCCAAGTGATTAATTACTATCTAAACTTCATTATTTATCACATTGCACGGTCATTATTATATTGCTACATGACATTTGGGCAGTTTGATAATAAGCCAAATTTGACGTGGTGCAGGGAGGGAAGAACGCGTGACACGGTTTGACCAATCAGAGACCGCTATTCAGCATGCGGCTCGTGCGGCGGGCGCTATTGTTTGTGTTTAGTTTTGCATTGTAAGCGAATACGGACGAACGCGGATAGGTTTTAATTTCGTAACTCATTGTCCAAAAAATATATATCCTAGAACATTAGCTGAAAGTTAGGTTTTAATGACAGAAACGAATTGCTGTAAATCCGACTGCACGCAGTCTTGTCTGCCCTACCCCTAGAGTGTAATTCAAAATCGCGTAGGCGCGGAGAGGCGAGGCGGGCCGCGAGTTGAGGAGCAGGTGGTTGTAACACTCGCCACCGCGGCTGAGGCTGGTCGGCACCGCCGGCCAGCAAGCCGAAGCTGCGGTGGTGAGCGTTAAACCTATCTGCGACGATAAACTCGCGTGGGACCGCCGGAGCCCCGCAGCGCC
>NWSH02000323.1:12782922-12805019 GCA_002382865.2 Heliothis virescens | reverse complement strand
CATTTGGCAAGTATTTTTTTATTTTATTATATTAAAAAAATAGAAATAAAAGTCTTCAACTTTCATTATGTAATTAAAGACACGTGCTGATTCGTTGCCTATTTGTAACTGACTAAAACGACTCCTGTGATAAAATAGTAATTTACCCCCACCACCGGAGATATCGACGACGCTGATTGGCTGCGGTTCTAATTTTGTCCGTCACTACTTGCGCGCGTGTGTTTGTTATAAATACCTGTGCATGAAACAATTAAAGGTAATTGTTTCTCAACCCCTTGAGGAAGCAACATACCTAATTATCCGTGCTGTGTGAGTTGAAGTGAAGTTTAGTGAGTTTCGTTATGGCTGCATTTGTTACAAACTTGGACATTTTTATGTTCCTTCGTGTTGCTGGAGACTTGAAAAATTGGGAACGACTCTATGAAACTATTATTCTACATATCCCAGTTGAAACATGTTCAGAAGATTTAGAAATAATCAAGACTTTTTTGAAGAACTACATCAGCAATATCAATCGCAGATGGGCAAGTGCTTATAGAAATCAGAAGACTTTCATAAATAGACATGCTGCGTGGTTACAATCAAATATTAGTTGGCCAAATTGCACTACTGTTAATTTAACCGAGATTTTTCAAGGCCAAGATGAAGTTATCGAAACCATTTCGTCAGACAACACTTCTGTTGACATCGATACTACAGCAGCTGTGATTCCGTCGACATCTAGTATTACTGTGGGCACATCTACCGAAGTTCAGATTAGGAAGCCTTTTGTTGACCTCAGCAACAAACAGAAGAAAAGACGTTCAGAGTCTCTTTTGGACTATTCGCCGGAAGAACTTACTTTTGCATTAGTCGAAAGACTTAAGATAGACCAGAAGAATGACTTAGCTTGTGTTATTGACCATATAACGAAGAACCCTGATAGTGTTCCTATTGTTCAAGCCACATTGTTTAAGAAAAATAGGAAAAAAACTTTTGACGAAGATCATGCTCTTGGTCTTTATACATCGTTGAACCTGTCAAAATGGAAATACTTGTGTTTAAGGAAAGTGCTGTTAGATTGTGAGGTTCCAGTGTTACCATCGTATCACAAACTCCTTGAAGCTAAAAAGAAATGCTATCCACATGATTTAGAAATTAGTGAGAGAGGAGCCAGAGTGAAGCTTCAAGCCCTATTGGATCTGACAGTCCAGAAGATTCTTCAAATTACCGGTACCCAGATTGATTCGTCAACTGAAGGATTGAAGTTAATCAGCAAATGGGGTTTCGATGGAGCTTCTTCACAAAGCACCTACAAGCAAAGGACTGAAAATGTAGACTTCAGTGATTCATCGGTTTTTATGTCAAGTCTTGTCCCTCTTAAATTAGTTTCTAATAATAGCACCATATGGGAAAACCCAGCACCTTCTTCAACACATTATTGCAGGCCCATTAAGTTCGAGTTTTGTAAAGAGACAGCAGAATACATCAAGCAAGAAGAAGCTGCATTGAAGGAAGAAATAAAAAACATCGATTCTACAAAATGGGCAGGGCTAGAGATTAGTCACGAGCTTCATATGACAATGATCGACGGAAAAGTGGCCACTATTATAACGGATACTTCGTCTGCATCTGCCTGCAATATTTGCCTTGCAAAGCCGACCGAGATGAACAAGCTGTCAGAAGTATTTTCAAGACCTGTTCGAGAAGATGTTTATAAATATGGACTTTCTACTCTTCATATGTGGATTCGTTGTATGGAGTGTATTCTACACATATCTTACAACATGGACTTTGAGTTGTGGACTGCACGAGGTGCTAACAAGCAACTAAAAGCTGCGAAGAAACATTTGACACAAGAAGAATTCAAACAGCAAATGGGAATACTTGTAGATTTTGTGAAGCAAGGCTTTGGAACCACAAACGACGGAAACACAGCCAGAAGGTTTTTTAGAGATTATGAGAAATCTGCCGAAATAACCAAAATTGACAAAGGCCTACTAAAGCATTTTGCGGTTATTCTTCAAACGATTTCATCAGGATGTGCCATAGATATTGAAAAATTCAGGACTTATTGCAGAGAAACAGCTGAGATCTTTGTGCATTTATACCCATGGTTTTATATGCCCGCAAGTGTACACAAGCTACTCATACACGGTGCAGACATTTGTCATCACTTTGGCCTCCTACCAATTGGCATTCTTTCCGAAGAAGCGGGAGAAGCAAGAAATAAAGAATTTCGAAGAGTTCGTGAATATCATACAAGGAAATTTAACAGGATGAAGACCAACGAGGACTTACTCCATAATTTTTTGATTAGTTCAGACCCATATTTATCCCATATTCGCCCAAAATACAGCAACTCTAAACAATTCGATTTTTTTCCAGATGTTAAAGAGCTTTTGTTGTTGCCTGAGGTAGTAACAGAAGAAACAGAGAATATGGATCTACAGGAGTTGCAGCCTGAACATGATCCATTAATGTAAACGTGTCAGATTTAGTAATTTTGTTATTGTCCGAATTGAGTTTGTTAGTTAGTAAAAAATTATATATTTTTTAATCTATTTCTTGTTACGTAAAAAATATTAGGTCGTGGTGGCCTTGTGGGTAAAGAACCAGCCTTTCGAGTATGAGGGTGTTGATTCGATTCCAGGCCAGGCAAGTACCAATGCAACTTTTCTAAGTTTGTATGTACTTTCTAAGTATATCTTGAATACCAACGACTGTGTTTCGGATGGCACGTTAAACTGTAGGTCCCGGCTGTCATTGAACATCTTTGGCAGTCGTTACGGGTAGTCAGAAGCCAGTAATTCTGACACCAGTCTTACCAAGGGGTATTGTGTTGCCCGGGTAACTGGGTTGAGGAGGTCACGCTCCTTGTAAAACAAACACACACTACACTGCTACATCCGGTTAGACTGGAAACCGACCCCAACATAGTTGGAAAAAGGCTCGAAAGATGGTGATTGTTATATAAAAAATGTAATATATTTCTTGTAATATAACAAATATGCCTATTTTGTCATAACATCACGCTTTATATTCCCCGAAGGGTTCGGCAAAGTTGTATACTACACAAAAGTATACTGTCATTTCGCCAGTAGTATATTTAAGTCTCAAGTAGTAGGGGGCGAACCTAATACATGGTTGGTGCGCGCGGGGGCCTTTTTTTATTAAAAATGATATTTTGTATTAATTTCAATAGAAAAACTCAGAAAAACTCGTTAATAATGTTAAGATAATTCAACTTTAAAATTTTGAACTTTGAAGCATCGTAGGCGTCAAGGCCGCAGGGATACGCAAGCAATTTATATGTTGTCGTATTAAGAACAATAGGTACTTACCAGAATATAAGATTTGGTTGCTATACTTTGATACTGAACGGAGAAAAAAAATAAAATAGATTTTCTCCCATACATTTTTATTTTCGATATTTTTTTTTTACGTGAAGGAGCAGTTTTTTTGAAAAGTTGTAGTAATAAGTATTAATCAGTGTTAAATTTCCTATACGAAACAATTTTTAGTTGAGTTAAATATGCATTTTCGATCCTATGTCCACCTTTTTGAAAATCCGGACCACTGTGTGGCGCCCGGTTGGGCTGCGCCAAACCAAGTGCGCTCGCACTAACATTTCGGCGGGATTTCTTTCAACAGAGTGATTAGTTGCGCTTCACAATATTCCAATGATAAATGGGTTTTCTAAAAAGGTGACTTTCAGATGTTGCTATTTGTTGAGGTTATGTAAACAGTTTTAAAAGTCTGTAAAGATTTATATTCTACGTCTTGGCGGGGACACTGCCGAGCCCCCAGATCATTTTGCATCTCCGAATGAGACAGTTCAACAGTATGATTTTTTTTAAGAATATCCTCGATGCAAGGAAGTAAATATGTTTAACAAATTAATCTAACCTAACTTTAGTACATGATGCAGGTTAAATTACAAAAGCATATCAATTTTTAACCAACTTTATATTGTTAACTTAACATTGTTTTAAGAAATTCTACATATATTCTAGAAATAAAGAAAAGAAAGAAAATTACTTGCAAATTGGTATTTTTTAAATGTCGAGGAAAGAAGTGGCCAACGACTTGTGAAATTTAAAATATTTTTTGGAAAATTTCCATGAAAATGAACTATCGTATTCCGCCAACTTGTCAACTGTACCACGAGACGACTTTCAAATAATTACTGCCAATGCCAAACACATGGCGACCTCATAAATAATGATTTAATATCGAGAATCACTTTTACGTTGCCTTCAATGATATTGATTGTTCTGCGATACTTCGAGAGTACGAGGTATGAGACATCGCCTTGTCCGATATGGTATAGGTTAAGAAAACTGGTTTATGTTGGAACGGAATCTTACAATCAATTAATTTTTATCACAAATTATGACATGATAACATTTCTATAATGTTGATCTGTTTCCATCGGGTTCACCTGCCCTCTACGAGAACTCACTCTGAACATACAAACTAAAAAATATTTTGTTTTTTATTATTTATGTCCATAGTTTGTTAGTAAAATACACAAATTACAGAGAGGGTTATTTTTTGCAATAACCAGGTAAGATTTATTCTAAGTACGGTTTTTTGTTGGTCAATTTTGCGTTAACATAAAAACCGTAGTCTGTAGTGTATAGTAGTCTATACACTACAGACTACAGTTTTTATGTCCACTTCTTGTGGTGCGACTTTTTGTCGGAAATTCAGGTAACATTCAAAGGTGGACTAAGGAATACACACACAGGCTAAGTAAGCAATTATGATATTAATTGTTTATTAATATTTTGAATATTCTCTATTGGAGATCCAATAGCAAAATAAATTATTTCCCGTTAAGCATCCATCATTTCCATTCTATAGCATCATTGGCGGTATATTCCCGAATGTACCCGGTGAGGAAACACCTTTAGGTCAAAGCGGTATTTTTATGTTTTCCAGTATTGTTGCACAGAAAAAGTTGTTTATTTTCATAGGTCTTCACACTCTATGGAAAGATGCCAAACATTTATGTAGGTAATTAATTTTAGTCAAAAGTTAAAACGACTGTATTTAGATTTCAGTTTGATGAAAGTGAAAACCTTGGTACTAATTTAAAGTTAATAGTAAAAATAGGTATTAAACCTACAAATGGCCAGGTTCACAGTTCAAAAGGTAAACAATAAGTAGGTGTGTTTTAACTTAATGTTTTATTAGTTTTTTAACTAAAAGAAATTCCGTTGAAATTAAGATTTAATTAAGATTTTGTGGATTTACTTACTACATATTAACTTAGTATTTTTATACATTCGCTTTGCCACATTCGCAGCGCAAATAATCAATTCGCTATGCATAATAGTTACCTATATGAATATTGATTGCACAAGAACACAAAATTAATAAAAAATAATAAATAGCGCATTTTTGATAACATTCTGTATATCATAAACAAGTCAAAGACACGTCTATTGGTTTTGAAATGAATATTCCTTCTCAACAACACATATACATTCTTACATTTTATTACATTTTTACATTTATTCAGAAACAATGAATAGAAGAAAGAAATCACTATAAATGGAAATAGAATCTTATGTATGGCCTGTTACACTTTTGTTTGGTAAACTGAAGTATATTCGTCGAATTTTAAAGTATGTAGTAACATTACTCACAATTTAAACAAGATTACAATTAATTTTTTACTAAGTAAGCCATGTAGGTTCTTAGTTTTTGTTTCATCATTCAATGTTCACCTTGACTGAATAGGAATTCATAGGAAAGGTCATGATTATTTACAAGATTTAAAAAGGAAAACACTGTTTATTATATAACATTTTTGTAGCTATTCCTATTATCGGTTCTTATTCATGCAGTCGGATAAATGATGATCTGTTGCGATGATATAACGGAAACCTACAGATAAAACGATGAAACTTTGAGACCGAATCATAGTCATGTATGGGAATTTTGGAGATTTGGTAGTGAGTGTGAGTAAGGTAGCTACTCCAGTGATACGTATTATCGCCTAGCTTCCTTTGTCCAGTTCATTTACCTTGGCTAGTGTTTGTTGAAAGCATTCCACGCGCGCTGTCGCCTTGCTATCGCTATCTCTAGGACCACTTCAAAATTTCCACCCTAAGCAAACTGTAGTAGAACTAATCACCACTTATCCACTACAGATTATGAATATAGTATAACATTGGGTATGCAGTAGTCATTCACATTTTAGTATCTGAATCAATTGAATGCAGATATTTTTTATTACTTATACTTTATTTTTTTACAATTTTTATCGACGGTAACAAGGAAATGTACTAACGAATGAAAAATAGATATATTGAAGATTAATATGGAAGGCGGTTACATGATTTTAACTCCATTTTCCTTGGTCAGCGTGCTAAACAGGCCAAGTACATCCAAGCAAGGGTATTACCGCTGATGTGCGCAAATCGCTTGGTGAGTATCTCTCTGATATTATAAAAAAAATATTTCAAAAGAAAATTAGATTCGACCCCTCGTTTGCCATCGTTATAGTAAGATTTACAGGAAAATACATATATTTAATGTAGGTATGCATTCTTCGTGCGTGTTTTGAGAAAACTTCTTTGATACACGTGTACTATTTAGGTATCACTACAGATCTCAGCTTTATAACTTGCCTCGATTGTAATGATAACTTACCACACTTGTATCAAAATGTATACTAATACATCTACAGGTAGTCTTGCAGCTATTAGTTTTTAACTCACCTACATATGGCTTTTGAGTTAGTTTTAAAATGTGAAATTCACATATCGCTCAGGGGCATATCAGATGACGGAAAACAGAAGAGAATGGAAGAAGAAAATATGCTGCGTCGACCCCAAATAAATGGGATAAGGGCAGGAAGATGCAGATGCTAATGGGGGATATCAAAGGTAAACGAATAAAATCATAGAAATGCTTGCCCATAGGCCCATTTTCACGTCAGTTAAAACATCAGCCTTCTAATAACACCTGTTTACTGATAATTTTCACGTTTAATTTTCAAGGTATTAACAGTTGTTTTAAGAACAAATTGACGTCTAAGGCGTTATCCGTTTGAAATTGTAATCTTCTTGTTTTGTGAATTATTGAACTCAACATTTCATATGTCCTATAATTAAAAATAATTAATTAAAAACGCTTCCCGGGAATGGCAACTACTGCACACCTGTTGCGGAAGGGCATCTACTAACACTCCGAAATAGGTGAGCGCTACCATACAACACCCGGCTCCAAGTGTGAAGCCGCGCAGTACAGCTTCCAACAAGAAGTAACCACGATCGGTAATGAGCTCGGTGCCTCCATGTTGCGTTTGGCAAACTGTGTTGGCCCAATGCCGGCGGGATCAGGTGGATCCGGACACGACGGATGGTTACACTGATCGGCGTTAGTTTGCGTGCCCGAAAACGTGACTTATTGTTTCAGATGAAGAGAAAATATTGCCAGGAATGTTTAAGCCCCAACCCGACGAATAGACGGGATTATTTTTAAACTATTTGCACATGTATGTCTTAGCATTGTAATTTCATCACGTGTTTAGAGACTTGTTATTTTAGTGAGCGCTCGTTTACGATTAGTTTATTGCTAAATAATATTCATGGCGCAACACGACATCGTAAGTTTTTAGACTATTGTTAACTCGGTTCCTTTTCGCAGAACCGTCATTAAATATAATGAGATCTGTATCTGCATTTGTGTGTACGCACAACTTTGGTTTTCCTTGTTTTCGTCAAAGGCGACTAAGAATGATGGGTCAATCATTTTATATCAGCGTACTAACTATAAGAAGTGCAGTTAAAATTTATGTTCCAAATTCCTTTGAATGCCTTTGAAGTCATCCAAAAAACGATTCCATTGTTGTTTCAATATTCGATGGCAATTGGTTATAGTGTACATAACACGAACATAGAAAATTCAACGAAATACGATTTCCGTTTGACGGTATAAAATCCAGTAGTGCATAGCTTTTACTAAACAATTCATAATATTTGACTGTATGTATTATACTGTTAGTGCTTGTTTTATTTCATTAGAGACCATAGCTATTAATATTATGCCTTCTGCTGACACATATAGGTAAAGTAACTAGCATACAACCGCACGACAGCCAGATGCGCTTTTAATTTAGGCGCTTTTCAGCGGAAAGTTACCGTAATGCAGCAACACGGCTGCGGTACCAACGCCGCACGGTTGCCGCACGGCGAGCTTTGCATGACGAGTGAAAGTCTGAACATTTTTTGTACTATCCTATATCCCATCTGAGGTGTATTATGAGGACTTTATGATTGGTGGAAAATTACGTAAACAAAATTTGATGTTTTCCTAGAAATCGATGCACGAACAAACAGACAAACAAGCTGTTAGTGTGGGGTTGTGACATGTTGGTTAGCATTTGTGAGGCACATTAGCGCCTGTTTCATCAGGCTGCTTCGTAACATAATTATCGCCTACAATCATCATAGTGTTCTGCTATGAATCGTAATGTATTTCTTATCGAGGTAAGCCAGTAAACTACTTCCTGCATATTTCTATATTTGCATAAACAAATCTCAATTGAGGAGAAAAATACTGAAAATAAAATACATATTAAAATAAAAAAAGTTTTCTTTAGGTTTTCCCTAGGTAAACATGTATTTCAATCATGCTTTTAAACAACGTGCTAATGCGTTCTATTCATTTCCATCTGTTGTCAGTCGCATCAAAATTTTAATATCTGAAAGTCTAGATTAGGACTAGTCTAGATTAGGAGCTGAGTTGAAGATTCGTTACTATCGGGCTTGCTGGATTATTCGAAAGACTTCCCGCGGCTCTCGCACACAATAAGGGATCCTGAAGGAAATAACCCTTTCCACTGCACCCACAACGAGAAAACGCCAAACACTCCCCCTATTTTTTCAGTCCTTGGGCAGCTATGTTACTATACTAACTATGCCGTGTACACTAGTTCTTCAGTGCCCCTAAAACACCGTAGTTCTGGCTGTCATTTACATCTATTTTTCCTATTCCTACTTCCTTATTGATACAAAATCTGATTTCTCGTCAAACATAGCCCTAGGTCTAAACAAAAGATCACTATGTGTGTATTTCTGCTGGGAAGTAGTGGTGCGACACACCTCCGCAGAAACGCACAACAAAAATAAAATTATTATTGGACAAGTTATAGCTTCTAGGCGTTTGTCAAATTTTTTCTTACTTATTTATCAACCATACAAGATCAGTTTTTACGTCTTAATCAACTGGATACCTATTCCAATGAGAGCTTTTTATTCAGACTCAAGGCCTGCTAATCATAATTTAGTGATTTGCAAGCACAGCTTTTAAATTATTTATGTATCTATCAACCATTTTTGGTTATTAAAGCAACATTGTTTTCATTTATTTTTTGCATAAATGTTTTGTGATTTCTAACCACTCAAATTGACCTTATACATTATTTATTTCAAACTCAAATGGATACAGTTAACGATGAAGAAGCTAGTTCGATGTAAACTTGTGGGTGCTTAGTATTAACATTACCGACTGAGCAATGGCGATATATTTTTTACTAAGGTTGCTAAAAATGCATTTCCCAGGCATCAAATCGGGGTATATTAAGTAATAGCTTGATATGAGCCTGCCCAGAAACCAGCCGTGATAAGTCGAAGAGAGGTAAAGTGCAGTTGACCATGACATAGTCTGACTATGTGAACACTTGTGAATTCTTCTCAAACAAGGCTAGTATTAAGTATTAATATATTCGTCGTACTACAGTTCAGTGCAACATCTTAAGGCAAGTCATTTAACTGTTAAGGATGTCTAGATCAGTAAATATGAATTATATTTATATGAAATGTATTTTAGAACGATGAAACAATCCAGTTACAATATCTGAAAGCTTTTGTTGTTAAGACCGATTATAAAAATACTTACTTAGCACCCACGGTTTCTTCGTATCCATTCGTATAATTTTAATTTTTACAGTCAGGAACTTTGTTATAGTTAGATTTCATCAAAATCTATCAGGTGCGACAGTAACATACCTACATACACAAACCGGTGCCGAAAGCCTAATACATCATCAGCTTTTTATTTCGTCCTAGTGTTTATTTTGATCTAAGTAGTTATTTATCATTCGCTTAGGTTTTAATTTTATGATCGATCAAAGGTTGCGAATAGACTTCAGTGCGAATTAAAAAATAATAATCATTTTTTCAGTAAGTATATTATCTATCATTATACCGACCTTAAAAAAAAGACTCGCATCACTTGGCTAAAACGCTTTAAGGAAAACTGCCAAGGCTAAACAGCATTAGTTTACAAAAGCATAATCTCATGTTCACATCTCGACCACAGTGTTTCCTTTTTTAGGGTTCCGTACCCAAAGGGTAAAACGGGACCCTATTACTAAGACTCCGTTTATATTTCAAAAAGCTTTTTAACTTGCTTGCACGGTAACTGTCGCAAAGGAAACGCACATGGTATTAGATATACTTGATCGGTTTTTAAACAATAACATTGATAACACGGAAATAGGTAATGTAAATAGAAAGAATTAATGATTGTTTTTCTTATAAATACTTAACATCTGTCTCAAGGAGTTTATATATTTTTAACTCAAACGTGAAAACTTTTCTAAGAATGTTTATAAAATATAGACCGATCCGTTCATGCAAAACCAAATACACGAAGTTGATACCTAAATAATCGAAGATATATAAATAATCCTGTATTTCCACAGAAGCTTTTGACTTGAAGTGTACGTAAACAGTAACCAACCTTCGGACTTTCATATTTTTATGCTACATATTCCATAATATAGAGATACATATCAAAAATCTACATTTTTGTGAAATACGTGACGTTTGGCTAAGTTCCAATTCCGTTCACAGCGCTTTGAACCAATCGCAAAAGGTTTGTGGGCTTACATCGAGTAGCTCCAGGAATTCGATAGAATTTTCAGGTTATCTTGTACTGGGAAATATAGGAATTCGTTCGATACTCGTTCAAAGAACATTTTTATAACAACCAGGAAGATGGAAAGGAAGAGAAACATTTTTTTTCCAAAGCTTTTAGTGGGTAGTTTTCACGAGTAAGTGAAATGTACTTTCATTTGTGAAAAATATTTTCATCTAAACGAAAGCACATGAGGATGCGCGTACCTCGTGCGCCTCGTAGCTCAGTACCCGAGGGTAAGCGGTATTGACATTGTAACTAGCAATATATGACGCGCCGGTAGGGTTTATTTTAGTCTGGCCATGAGCTACGGCTAACCATTCATGCGGCTCGAATATCTCGAAATACCTAACGCATGTAATCGCTTCATAATAAAGTAACGACATAAATTCGCAAATATTAAAAAAATATCATAAGATGCTTTTTTATTAGATACATTTAAAATCTGTGCAACTTACCTTTTTGTTCTGCCGGGGTGTGAGGCCCACTTGGGACCCCATCTCAGCTAAAATATTCTTCGGCATTTTGTCACAGAACAGTCAGTCCACTCAATAAATAATAAAACTAAAGTACTCGTAGTATTTGAAAGTTCGCGCTTGTTGCACAAGTGGTGGTCCAGGTGACGCGAGGTGCGCGGCGCGCGCGCTGTCGATCGAATGAGCGCGCAGATCTACCCGCGCGCCAATATAACCGCGCGTGCGCAAGTGACGTCACATCGCTAAGCGCCCGCAACCTGCGACCTGCACCAAGCCGCAGCATCAAAAAATACGGTGCTGCAATTGACTACCATTTCAAACACTTATTAAAATATTTTCCAAAACCTTTATTCTTCCGTCATCTTATAAGACATCCAACAGGTTCGGGCTAAGCACCAACCGTATACGGATTGACCGTGCAGTTCTTCGGAGTTCCTTCGTGTTTCGGAAGGCCTCGGTTGTCATAGGAACATCTTTAGCAGTCGTGACAAGCAGATAGTCAGAAGACAGAAATCTAACAACCAGAGTACAAGGTTACCAAAAGCTGATGCCCTTTTACCTGTAACTGGGTGGAGGCGGTCAGATAGGCAGTTGCACCATCTAAAACACTGGAAGCCAGCTGCATCTGGTTAAACTGGAAGCCGATCACTATAGGTGTACTTACGTAATGAATTCAGATTCCCAGCTGTTTTTCCCAAATTTTGTGACACAAGTATTTATTATGTACTTACATTTACCTGTGTTTACGTACTGAGAGACGCATACAAAAGAGATCTTATTACTCACGTATGACGTCAGTGAAGCGATACACCATACCTAATGAGTATTGTCCGCCTAATTCAAAGCACGTAGTGTGATGTTTTAGATATTGTGATTGTACAGATTAAAGTTTCTCATAAAACAAAACAACATATCAGTTGTTTATTTCCTTTTGTATTAAACAGCTGGGCAGCGCAGTTCCTTTATATCCTTACGTTATTGTTTTCTCAAGAACTGGTTAATATTGTAAAGTTCCTACTCTAAATGTTATACTTTGGGTACTTGTACTAACTTTTTGCCCTTCATACCCTTAATGAAGATGTACTTGTACAAAATCTACTATAAGCTCTGTAAGTACCCTCTGGAGCTCTGAGGGAGTTTCTCAGGAAAGTTTGAGCCAGTCACGGAACAATCAGTTGATCCGTAAGGTTACGGTATTGGTTAACCACGCCTCCCTCGACAGTTAATACCCATTTTCCGAAGTACTTCGCAAATAGTATGTCTGTAGCATTCTTACTTTTACTTGTTTTTAACCAACTTCCCAAATAGAAGTACCTAGATATCTCAAATCAACCGCGTATATGTAAGATGCATATAAAAATGTTTCACAGACAAATATCCCATAGAACAAACGTGACTTTTTGGCCGTTTTATGGATAATGGAGGTACGGAATACTTCGTGCGCGATTCCGACTCGCACTTGTCCAGTTTTTAGGGTTTCGTAGTCAACTAGAAAGCCTTATACAGAGTGTCCCTCAAAGTAAGGATCAAATGGAACAGGGGTTTGGACACGGTCATTTACAAATTTTTTGACTTAAATATGGGTCAAATTTTGGTCGGGTCAAAATTATGGCCAATTTTAGCAAAATTTCAACAACTTCGCATTTTGGTCGAAGAAAAACTCATTAAAAAAATCTAAGAAAGCTATTCGTGTAATTTTTTTTTCAAGATGTTTATGAAGAGTTTATCTTTTTTAAGTAGGTACTGTTTTTATGCAGTAAAAAACATGTGTCTATTAAAAAAAATGCTTTTTCTTAAAAATATGGATTTCATAAAGTTAGATAGGTTCTGACTTTTGAACCATACGTTTTAAAAATATGAATAAAATCTGGAAAGTAGAATTTTATA
This sequence comes from Heliothis virescens, assembly GCA_002382865.2. Lineage (NCBI taxonomy): Eukaryota > Metazoa > Arthropoda > Insecta > Lepidoptera > Noctuidae > Heliothis > Heliothis virescens. The sequence goes on along the minus strand of NWSH02000323.1, from coordinate 12,791,736 downwards.
CAAACTTTTTAGGAAAAATATTGAACTTGATTCAGATAGTTCAACAGTTTATGAAAAAAAAATTATATTAAAATCTGTACACGCAATATAGCATTATCATCGAAAATCGAACCTGCCACCTACGGAAGGAAACTACAGAACCCTACATTGTTTTTTACTGGATAAAATGTATTACATTAAGTTAGTCCACTACGGAGTGGTTCTCACGGTCACAATGCGTGTCATGACGGCATTATAATTTTCCTGAACACAGCTCCTGTACTTTTTACTACTTAAGGCAATGTCTAAGAAATCCAAGAATGCAGTCCCGTCCTTAGGCTTGCTGTCTCTGGGCTGTATCTATCTGATTTGCGTAAGTGGGAATCTATTGTGACAATCATCATTATATGACGAGGACGCTCTTGTATGAATTTCAGTGTCAATATCGATAGAATCAAGGCTCTGTTGATAGTCAATAGCGCGACCTGCTTGTGATATAGCTGTGGAATACTTACATACCATAAGTGTTTGTACCGATTGTTCAAATATCTTAGTGATCAGATTGATCAATAAATGAGCGGAGTTTTATATCAACCTGTGCATCACTAGCAATTCTACTTCGAACTGCTGCATTTTAAGATGTGAAGGGAATCAAGAAGATGCCTAATTAACAGAAATAAACGAGCCCGTGATTTGTACGCTCAGAAACATAATTAGCAGTAGGTACTAATTCTGCGTGCATTGAACAGTTGTCAAAAATATTTTGATGGGGTTAATAACTACTAGCTTCCGCCAGCGGATTCACCCGCGTCCCGTGGGAACCACTTAGCACATCCGGATAAAAATAGCCTATAGCCAACCTCGATAAATGGGCTATCTAACACTCAAAGAATTTTTCAAAGCAGACCGGTTGTTCCTGATGTTAGCGCGTTCATCTAAACAAATTCTTCTGCTTTATAATATTAGTATATATTCCAACGATGTAAAGCACAAAAGACAGCCGAAACCTACAACTTAACGTGCATTCCCAATCATAGAGAAAAGAGTGCCATCTACATACTTTTTAGTGGTCATCCATCTAACTGCGCCAAGCTGAAATCGGTCGACTCGTGTCAACTCGTGTGGCTGTACATGGTAGCCATGGGCTTCATCCACGATTATACACATTTTTAAACGAGGAAAATTCAAATATCATCTTATTTTAAGCTATGGGTACAAAAGGTATGATAAATAGGCGCAATTCGTGCATCAAGCAATTGATGCGTGGTACTGAAACAATAAGTAGGTACTAGTATCATGCGTGCATCATTGCTTTTGCACGTGAATCGAACGCCGTTGTCGTCCGCCGCTGAGTTGAACTGCAATGGAACGCTTGATATATTCTGTAAGCATACACAGAGAGTAGATATGCACATTCATCTGAAAATATGAGTGACTTTTAGTTGATTCCAAACATTTTTACTTTTTAGTTTCCCTTATAGTTTCGCCGTGTCTGTCTGTCAGTCACACATACCTACGTCCGTCCGCGGATAATCTCAGTGAACGTAAAAGCTAGAAAGCTGAAATTTTGGTACTTACTAATATGTACCTAACTATATTAACAACGCCGACAAAGTACAAAAATTAAAAGACGAAAATAATGTTTTATTAGGTTGCCTCCCCTACACGAAAAGTTGGGACAGATTTTTTTCAATTCACCCTAACGTGTGATATTTTGTTGTATAGGTATTTTAAAAGAAAAAGGGATTTAGTAGAATTATTTTTTGATACTTAATAGCTCCAAAAGTTGAAAATAATGCGTGCCCCTCTCTAAGAAAATCAGAATAGTAGATCTTTATACAGACTTAAATAATTTTGAACTTGATACAGTTAGCAGTTTTTGAGATATAGTACTTTTTCGGAAACCGCAAATTATAACATTGTTATTCATATAACTTTGTTACATTTGTATGAAAAACAAAGTCATTTTTTGGTGCCCAAAAATGTTTGAATTTTGACTATTCGTAGGCATTAGTAATAGTTAGTATGAGTTTCCTTTAATAGACTACATATAAACCTAGGTATTTCGTTTTTGTGAAGTACAGGTTATTGTAATCATACATTTAATACAGCTGTACCGGTTGTACCTATTTGTATTATGTAAATGCTAATCTATGCATTAGGGACTTGAAATTAACTGTGTTAATTGCGACTAATCATCGAGTATCTTATTACCATTGGAAAATCACCTAAATGTGGGCCATGGAATATTCTACATCCATGGTAGAACTGGGTAGAATACATACCTACTTAATGATGTTGTATTTTCTGTGAAATAATTTAAGGCAGTGCAACACATAATGAATATAATGTAATATGTGGCCTGGGGAGGGAGAAATTATTTATTTTTGATATTAATAGCCCCCTCTCTTCCCTGAAATGTGGTCAAATAATATGTCCATTGAAACTGTATTACATATTGGAAACGTCATCTTATTCATCTCTATGCAGGTTAAGTTATAGGTTTAGACAAAATAAAATAAAAATAATCTTGATGGATGAATGAATTAAATGTATCCAATGCCCTTCGTCAAGTTATATCTACTACATACCAAACTATTTAACACATATTCATTGTTATACGTGGGACACGTGTGAAAAAAAATGAAAAAGATACTGAAAGTATTCCGTTACCCTTTAGAATATTGAATAAAAATATTTGTTCGTGTTTAGCATATTTTAGCGTCTATTCATCCCAGTATGATGGCAACGTATACCGGTTAGTGCAGTATCGTTATCGAATGCCTTGATCCGCCAAGGCTAGCCAGGCCAATGATTAACATTATAACTATGAAATTTGAACTCCTAGCTTTGTTCACATCGAAGATATGAGAGGGAGAAGTAGCCGCGAACACCTTCGATAAAATGTGATACGGCCGTACCAGCTTCGCTCGAGACGTGGCTGGGGCACTCTCGTGCCCCCAGCTTCTAGTGCATCGGTATACACTCTTTCATTTGCCTAGTCTTTTCCCAACTACGTTGGGGTCGGCTTCCAGTCTAAGCGGATGCAGTACAGTCGTTGCCAGCAACTGCTTTAAGATTGGTACACATTATAAAGGTAGTAAGTATTGTAAAGCCACCAAAATAGTACCTATTAATTCACATTTTAGCTACAATTTTCCCACAATTTATATATTTAAAACAATAGTCCTACTAGCCGTGGGAAGTTGAACATGTGGAATAAAAATAGTTATTACACAAGTTCAATATCAACAACCTAGCATATTTTTACACTGTTTGACACGCATAACTTGCACTATGATAACACAAAATGGATACAGAAGTAAGAAGTTAAGCAATTTATTAAAAAAACAATCTTACTTGAATGGGGCATTTTATAGAAGTGATTGATCCGAGATCCCATTCATTGTTTGTATTAAAACTGACGTCGATCCTCGCAGTCGCAGATCTTGAGCTATACATACAAGTGTACTATGGATTACACCGTAGTGAGACTAAACACAGACAGGTTCTACCTGGAACGTATTGTTTCACTAATATTGTATTACTTTACTAATACTAATATTTAGTGAGTTGTTCCTTTGTTTGTTAGGTACGGTGTTACGGTAAACGGCAGAACCGAGACGCTCTCTCAACACATAGTAGGCCTTATACTTTAAAGCAGGATTAATTTTCTTTTGTCTTCTTTAAATTATCTTATTACCTCTAATTTATCTTTTTTGATTTAAGTATTTTCAACCTAACGTGTTCTCTCCAGTCTCTATGTTAGTTATATTCTCTTGTACAAGACTTGGTAAAAATATTCAGTTTTATGGACTATAGGTACAAGTTTTAAACTCTTATAGCTGAGATACATTGTTCTGGTTGTTTGCATCGTGTAAAGTCTAAAGTCTAAACGACCAATAAGAGACAGTGTGAATTGCAAACGTTTCATCTCAATTGTGTGTCAATCTCATGATACATGAAGTGCAGATGATTGCAACTGCATTCATCGCCAGTGCGCGCTGCAATCGTCCTTATCCTCAGGATGAGTCCACTTCTGCAATATCCTCCTATTACTGCCAATTTTCTTTGATTCTTTAAATAGAATGTAGGTTTTATTGCTGCTTTTCATACTGATACATAATGCTCGCAGTGTCCCTAACTTGTAATGGTAATTGCATAAAACGTGTTAAAAATTCGGACAAGTATGATTTCGAATCGCTCATAGAGGGTTTCGTATAAAATATTTTTTGCATTTTTTTTTTAAGATTTCATTACATAGGTACAATTTTGAGATTTTTGACAGTTCTTAACGATGTTCCTTGCTTTCATAGTTGTACAATGCGATATATCCTATAACTAAGCTATCTACATAACCAAGCTGTTCCCTGAAACGTTGAGGACGAACATAAGCAAAGAAAATGCTGGAAAACGTAGTATAGCATCATGAGTTAGATGGTGCTACGCTCAGTTTTCCAGGAACAGTTTTACAAAAGTTAACTAAAGTAAGTATTCGTAAGTTTCTTTAGGTATTTGTTCTTATGCATTCACGACTTAAGGTAAAGTCACCAATCATGGACAGTATAAGCGAGATTTTTAGAGATTTGCTTTGTAACTTCTTCATTTTTCAATATACATTCTTAGGCTTTTGAAGGTAAATAAAAAGCTCTTTTCTCAATCAGTATTCAACGTTTAATTTTAGTTTAATACTCAGTACAATAAAATATTGTAAATAAACTACACTCCTACTTAGACACCAATAATGGACAGATAAAATCCAGTATTGGACCCCCAATCATGGACATACATCTAATTATGAACAGCCATCAATGGACAGTAATAATCCGGTGGAAATCAAGACAATACTCGAAAGTCACATTAAGCAAAAGGAAACATCTTTGCCACGTATTAATAAAAAAACCGGCCAAGTGCGAGTTGAACTCGCGCACGAAGTGTTCCATACCATTATCTATGAAAAATGAACGTATCTATTTATCTACAACTAGCCAAAATACAAATATTTTTCGGCAAAATTAAATAACTTTGTTTTTCATACAAATATATGAATAACAAAGACAAGCAGTGCTGCTATGAACATTGACAACCAGAGAGCAGTGTGTTATTTTACGTATTTCAAAGATGCGTATCTTTAAAAGAAGCTCCTGTGATTGGTCAACCATTTAGAATCTTTACGAATAGATATCCGTTAGTTTATAATTTACCGTGTGACGTCGGAAATTGATAATTTATGGAGATAAGGAGTAAAATAATACAATTTATCTCCCGTTTAGAATCCTAGGAAATTTATAATATACGATCTTGTTATTTTCCGGTGACATATACTTATATCTAAGTAGGATAGATCTTAGATAATATTTTAACGTTTATAACACGTTTTATTGTACATCCTTGTATGGGAATTTCATTTTAAACATTTCAACACGTCTTGTTTACCTTTTTAGGGTTCCGTAGTCCGAACGGCAAAAAACGGAAACCCTTATGATTCGTTGCATGTCTTGTCTGTTCTGTCTGTCCGATGTCACAGCTAGTTTATTCCGAAACTAATAAGACTACACCATTCAAACTCGGTATGTTGATGTATATGTGTTAACCGCATAACGATTTTTTTATACAAAATATAATAAAATAATTAATATTAGAAGGGGGCTCTCCATACATGGTAAATGAAAAAAAAAAATTTTTTTTTTCGTCTAACTACACCTTGTGGGGGTTCCTTTAGATATGGTCTTTAAAAATGAGATATGAGGTTTCTAAAACCATTTTTTCTTCAAAGTCATTCATTTCAGAGTAAGACACTTTCAAAGTGCTAAAATGTGTGTCCCCCCCCCCTGTAATTTCTAAACTACCAAAGTGAAAAAATCTAAAAAAATATATGTTTATAGATCTTAATAAAAGCTATCAACCAAAATTGGTTTGAACGAACTACAAGTCAGTAATTTTTGAGTTATAGCACTTTTTCAGTAACTGCAAACTATAACTTTGTTTATTCATATATTTGTATGAAAAACAAAAGTAATTTTTTGTAGGTACGTTTATTTTTCATAGATAATGGAACGGAACCCTTCGCGTGCGAGTCCGACTCGCACTTGGCCGGTTTTTTTTTATATACTTTACTTACAATCCGCTTTTTAATAAACACATCTGTTTCAAACTCTGCTGAAAATGACCTTCATAAAAATACTTTAACTTTGTAGGTATGTGGTCCGGTCAATAATAACTAAGAAGAGTAATAATGTATCAGGTCGACCTTACATCAGCATCTAATTCTGTGAAGGCCGCGCTTGAGTGACAATATCAATCGCAATAGATACCGGTATTGATTGGTGCAACATCGTAGCGCGCGCATAGTGGCGCAGTCTTATGTATGAAAATTGTAAGTATAGAAGTGCACTTTGTCGTGTAAGCAAATGATGCATGCTGCCTAGTCGTATCCCAACTATACAGCTGATACCTACCAATGTGTTATGGTCGATCCATGTAACTACGAGCGACTGCCTAGCCCACCTCTGGTAGACTGGTCGTCGGAATTTCTGGCTTTTTCACTACACGAAGTGAAAAGTGATAACGTCAAAAATAGCGAAAATCGTAGTATGTTCAAATTACAGCAGGGAGGACCAATGACAATGGATGGAATGACCAGGGAGGGACCAATTTAACGTCCCTTTCCGAAGAACCAGAGGAACTCATGATACTATGACGCTGGTCCCCGACCGAACCGGCGCCGTGCGAAGCTGTTGCTATAACCTTAGTGAAAATATGAAATCCATAGACCCGTGTGGCTGGTGGAGGCACGTGCCAGTAAATTATATATCACGATTTATACGGTTTCTAGAAATAGTTCCCTTAGGAAGCGGTGGAAACGCGCTGAAGGAAGCTAAGTAATAATAGGTTGTATCATTAACACAGACGCCCATCGGCGTGGTTACCTATCTATTAACTAAAAGCATCCTCCATCACTTGTGATTAACCGCGTGGAATTCTTTCAGTGATTTTTGGGGACTTCACTAGAGACCTTTATACTGTGTATTTAATAACTGGGATGTTGAATACCTTACTTAGTTCATCATTTTATGCGATTTCTACGTATACGAACAATTAAGGTTAAATAATCACAGGTATGTGATAGTAGGTAATTAACTAATTACTAAAACCTATACTTATAGACACAGATGACTATTTAATTATCATTTTGTTTTAAATATACAGTGGGTATGGGTAGGTATCTCTCTATTTGGTGTTCCCCGAGGATTAACATCCTAAAATCTAAATACTATCTACTTATCTACATAAGGTAAAGGCACCTATTATGGACGCGGACCCGTCATGGACATTTTTGGATTTACCTTCAAAATTAAGCAAACGCGCAGTATTATTTTTGCAAATGACAAAGCGGTCTTGTTAAGGCCAACATTTTAGTTGTAATGCCAACTGTTTTGGACAGCCGACATCCATTTGATGGGCAATATAAGGTTTTTTGTGCGTCGGCGGCAGTTGGTGCCGGGGAATCGTAATTTTGTTAGAAGAATCGTGATGCAAGTAATACAGTTATCACTTATTTATGTGTCAGGTGCATCGTCGTTGTTGCAATTTTTTATTATTTGTTGATTTATCAAATAAATAATAGCATCTATTTTATAATATAACACAAAATGTTATTGTGATTTAAACCTTTAAATTGCGGGTGTTCATAACTGGAATATTATTCAAGCACATACACCCAATCATGGGACAGAGTGTCCATAAAGGGAACTTCTAATTTTTATTATTTTCATGTATCATACGTCTGTAATTCTGTATCTTTATTTCTCTCTCTAGAAATCCGAAATAAATTATTTGTCTATCCATAATGGACATTCTGTCTCATGACTGGGTGTCTGTATAGGTTCGACATATTCTAATACAAACAACTCTTTTTTCATACCAGAAATGGCACCTGAAAAGACTACAGAAAAGAACAAATAAGAAGTAAGAAAAGGAGAGAAAATATCTGTTGCCCGGATCCCAAGGATTAAATTAACGAAAATCAAAAGCATTTATTCAAAGTAGGGCTGAAAACAGCACTTTTCGAATGTCAAAATTACAGAAGACAGCCGCAAAAACGCCCGCTCTTCACCAATTCCTATTGTTTTTGCTGGGAAGAAGAAGCGGGGCAACAACTCCCAGCTTACATAATAAATTACCGGGAAAAGTCCAATTGATTGTATCTAGGTCCAGCTACGGTACTTACTTTATGTAGAAAGAAAGGGTAATCGTGAAATGGAATATTTTTAATAATAGTAATTTTTTTTTTTTTGTTTTTCAGTACCCAAAGGGTAAAACAGGACCCTATTATTAAGCCTCCGTTGTCTGTCGTCTTCAGGCTGTATTTCATAAACCGTAATAGCTAGAAAGCTGAAATTTTCACAAATTATGTAAATACAGCCTGAAGACAGACAGACAACGGAGGCTTAATAATAGGGTCCTGTTTACCCTTTGGGTACTGAAAACAAAAAAAAAAAAAATTACTATTATTAAAAAATATTCCATTTCACGAGTACCATTTCTTCACATAAGTAAGTACCGTAGCTGGACCTAGATTACAATCAATTGGACTTTTCCCGGTAATTTTATTATGTAAGCTGGGAGTATTGTTGCGCCGCTTCTTTCTTCCCAGCAAAAACACATAGGAATTGGTGAAGAGCGGGCGTTTTGCGGCTGTCTCATGTAATTTTGACATTCGAAAAGTGCTGTTTTCAGCCTACTTTGAATAAATGCTTTGATTTTCGTATTTAATCCTTGGGACTCCGCAACAGATATTTTCTCTCCTTTTCTTACTTCTTAATTTGTGTTTCT
>NWSH02000323.1:12770349-12782897 GCA_002382865.2 Heliothis virescens | reverse complement strand
CTTTTCTGTAGTCTTTTCCAGGTGCCATTTCTGGTATGAAAAAAGGAGTTGTTTGTATTAGAAATATGTCGAACCTATTACAGACACCCAGTCATGGACAGAATGTCCATTATTGGATAGACAAATAATTTATTTCGGATTTCTAGAGAGAAATAAAGATACAGTAATACAGACGTATGATACATGAAAAATAATAAAAATTAGGAAGTTCCCTTTATGGACACTCTGTCCATGATTGGGTGTATGTGCTTGAATAATATCCAGTTATGAACACCGGCAATTTAAAGGTTTAAATCACAATAACATTTTGTGTTATATTATAAAATAGATGTATTATTTATTGATAAATCACAAAATAATAAAAATTGCAACAACGACGATGCACCTGACACATAATAAGATGATAACTGTACTTACTTGCATCACGATTCTTCTAACAAATTACGATTCCCGGCACCAACTGCCGCCGCGCAACAAAAAACCTTATATTGCCGCCATCAAAATGGATGTCGGCTGTCCAAAACAGTTGGCATTACAACTAAAATGTTGGCTTAACAGACCGCTGTTGTCATTTGAAAAATAATACTGCGCGTTTGCTTAATTTTGAAGGTAAATCCAAAAAATGTCCATGACGGGTCCGCGTCCATAATAGGTGCCTTTACCTTATGTAGATAAGTAGATAGTATTTAGATTTTAGGATGTTAATCCTCGGGGAACACCAAATAGAGAGATACCTACCCATACCCACTGTATATTTAAAACAAAATGATAATTAAATAGTCATCTGTGTCTATAAGTATAGGTTTAGTAATTAGTTAATTACCTACCTATCACATACCTGTGATTAATTTAACCTTAATTGTTCGTATACGTAGAATCGCATAAAATGATGAACTTATAAGTAGGTATCAACATCCCAGTTATAAATACACAGTATAAAGGTCTCTAGTGAGTCCCCAAAAATCACTGAAGGAATTTCCACGCGGTTATCACAAGTGATGGAGGATGCTTTTAGTTAATAGATAGGTACCACGCCGATGGGCGTTGTGTTAATGATACACCTATTATACTAGCTTCCTTCAGCGGTTTCACCCGCTTCCTAAGGGAACTATTTCTAGAAACCGTATAAATCGTGTGATTATATAATTTACTGGCACGTGCCTCCACCAGCCACACGGGTCTATGGATCATATTTTATACATAAGGTTAAGCAACGCTTGGCGCGGTCGGTCCGGGGACCAGCGATCATAGTATCATGAGTTCCTCTGTTCTTCGGAAGGGACGTTAAATTGGTCCCTCCCTGGTCATTCCATCCATTGTCATTGGTCCTCCCTGCTGTAATTTGAACATACTACGATTTTCGCTATTTTTGATACGTTATCACTTTTCACTTCGTGTAGTGAAAAGCCAGAAATTCCGACGACCAGTCTACCAGAGGGTGGGCTAGGCAGTCGCTCGTAGTTACATGGATCGACCATAACACATTGGTAGGTACTCAGCTGTATAGTTGGGATACGACTAGGCAGATGCATCATTTGTCTACACGACAAAGTGCACTTCTATACTTACAATTTTTCATACGACTGCGCCACTATGCGCGCGCTACGATGTTGCACCAATCAATACCGGTATCTATTGCGATTGATATTGTCACTCAAGCGCGGCCTTCACAGAATTAGATGCTGATGTTAAGGTCGACCTGATACATTATTACTCTTCTTAGTTATTATTGACCGACCACATACCTACAAAGTAAAGTATTTTTATGAAGGTCATTTTCAGCAAGAGTTTGAAACAGATGTGTTATTAAAAAGCGATTTGTAAGTAAGTAAAAAAAAAAAACCGGCCAAGTGCGAGTCGGACTCGCACGCGAAGGGTTCCGTTCCATTATCTATGAAAAATAAACGTACCTACAAAAAATTACTTTGTTTTTCATACAAATATATGAATAACAAAGTTATAGTTTGCGGTTACTGAAAAAGTGCTATAACTCAAAAACTACTGACTGTATTTCGTTCAAACCAATTTTGGTTGATAGTTTTTATTAAGATCTATAACATATATTTTTTTTAGATTTTTCACTTTGGTAGTTTAGAAATTACAGGGGGGGGGGACACACATTTTAGCACTTTGAAAGTGTCTTACTCTGAAATGATTGACTTTGAGAAAAAATGGTTTTAGAAACCTCTATCTCATTTTTAAAGACCTATCTAAAGACACCCCACAAGTGTAGGTTAGACGAAAAAAAAATTTTTTTTTTTCATTTCCATGTATGGAGAGCCCCCTTCTAATATTATTATTTTATTATTTTTGTATAAAAATCGTTATGCGGTTAACATAATACATCTACCTACCGAGTTTGAATGGTGTAGTCTTAATAGTTTCGGAATAAACTAGCTGTGACATACGGACAGACAGACAGACAGACAGACATGACGAATCTATAAGGGTTCCGTTTTTTGCCATTCGGCTACGGAACCCTAAAAAGGTAAACAGACGTTTGAAATGTTTAAAATGAAATTCCCATACAAGATGTACAATAAACACGTGTTATAAACGTTAAATATTATCTAAGATCTATCCTACTTAGATATAAGTATATGTCACCGGAAAATAACAAGATCCGTATATTTATAAATTTCCTAGGATTCTAAACGGGAGATAAATTGTATTATTTTACGTCCTTATTTTCGTAAATTTATCAATTTCCGACGTCACACGGTAAATTTATAAACTAACGGATATCTATTCGTAAGATTCTAAATGGTTCGACCAATCACAGAAGCTCTTTTAAATATACGCATCTTTGAAATACGTAAAATAACACACTGCTCTCTGGTTGGTCAATGTTCATAGCAGCACTGCTTGTGTCCATAGACTTCAATGGCGGCCGCGAGGAAGGAGAAGTGACATGTGACAGTCAACCAATCAGATCATGCGTAGTGCTTACTTATTATTTTACGAGTGACTTCAGTAAGTTTACCAATTTACGAAATTGTGAACGTAAAATAATAAAATTTATCTCCAGTTTAGAATCTTACGAAAGTTTATCAATTTACTAGGAAATTTATAAACTTACGGATCTTGTTATTTTCCGGTGACATATACATTTATAACAATAATATTAAAATAGTTTTTCAAATATTTTTATATTTAACACAATGGTACTAATATTATAAAGAAAAAAAAACTGTTATTTATTTTCTACCCTAAAAGGCTACGAAAAAATTAAGACGATTTGAAAAATTCTTCCACTGTTGGGAAGATCCCGACACCCTGACGCTATAGGTACTTTGGTACCCATTTTATGCAGGTTCGGGCAGCAGTTTCCACAGGGCGCGGGACAAACTGCGGGATACAGCTAGTAAGGAAGAGCATAAAAGATGTACAAAAAAATACAAAACGGATCCATGTAAAACAAAAGAAAGAGCAAACATTCGCGAACGAGTGAATGATATGACGACATGGCGGAAAACCCAAAATGGACAACTCACATTGCTAAAGAAATTCATCCTCGTGCTAGATAGGTATAACTCTTAGCCGTTTAACAGTATTTTCAGTACCAGCGAATAGTTGTGTCATTTCAACTTAATAAGAAGTAGTTAAAGTCAGGAATATCCCACCAAAAACATAAATGTAAAAAAGGAAAGCCAAGTTCACTACAAAAAAACTATTCTTGGTTGTGGGCTTCGCCGCAAAAAGAATGGAGATCTAAATGAGTGCAAAGTTCTGTACAAAATCAAAATATGTATTTACAGGAACAAGATTTGACTTGCCCAGTTTTCATTACCTCAGTTATTCTATAAAGTTATTAATTAAATATGTATAAAACATATTTTTAATCCTGATAAAAACTGGCCAAGTCGTCATGGCCGTGTTTGTTGTATGGGGACCCCCCCCCCTATTTTTAAACTATTTTTTCAATTTTTTTCCTACGCTTACACACAATTACCGAGTTAGGTTCCAAATTTTATCTTTCTAGGTTATCTGGAAGTAGGTTAGGTTTAGGTACTATAAGTCAGTCAGTGGGAATTTTACGACCTTTGGACTTTCATGTCACTATAACCGTTTGAGCTAGCTTCCTAAAATTTGAACTTTTAGGTGTCCTTATAGATATAATGAAATACACGTAGTTTCATGTGTTTACGTTAAATAGGTTTTGAGTTATGGAGGGGTAAAAAGTGGCACCAAATGGTTCGTGTAAAAATACACTTGGCGCTGGCCAGCCAGTTCTTTGCTTGAACTTGGCTTGACACGCTGCCGCGTGTCTAGAATCTGCAAGATAACTAACAGAAAGGTACACATAAGTACAGGGCCTAAATTAAATACTTCGACAATCAAGTCGTTTTTAGCTCATCCCAGCGCTTTGCCGTCGCCCTACTGACCGCTCAGCGTAATTTGTGAAGGCATGCACGAACAAATTGCCATGATTATACCCTTTCTGGATACATGCGGATTAACAAACGTCCATCCTTCCTTCTTTTGCTTTAGTGTATTATATCACTTTATGACTTATCGCGAAATAAATAAAAAATCATTCATTTTTCATTTATATGCAAGCTCTTGCTCTTAGTAATACCTACTGTAAGTACCTAATGTACGTTTCGAAGGCCTAATGTAATGCAGAAGGAACGAGTAGGAGGAAAACGAGTGCAGAAATGCTTCCTAGTAGATACCTGCTTTAATTATATAGGTACCTATTTATAATAATAGATCAAGAACTTATAATAGACATATTGTAACCAAAGGCTATCAAACTTCTATTTATTCAATTGCAACCGATCCATAAATCACAAATCAAAAATCGCTTACAGGCATTCCCCTGCCACCTGCGAGCATTGTGTTATATTATGAAGTGCCAAGAATAACTGAAACCGACTCACACCGGTTATAAGCGACTCTCGAGCAATAGGGGTTACCGGGGGCAATTAACAGGCGGCCGGCACATTTACAGCGGGCTATGGCACATATTCACATTGAAATATATTATTATATTCTAAACAAAAATATACGTAAAGGGTACGTACCCTCGCGCGCAACACTTTAGTAGGTATGAAACCGCTAGAGTGCTCGCTTAGCGCAGTTTTAGGCCTAAATCTATGATTTAAGGCTTGCTATAGAATGAACTTTATAGGTAATATCAAGATACTACTGGCTACAAGATGTAATTTTGCACAGTCGAATCTGTTTATATTGACCAACCGTTATTGTGAAGTAATTACACAGCGAAGTTTGGTTTTCCAGACCTGATTCCTAACACTTTCGGGTTCAAATAAACGTGGAACCGTTCCCGCTCCGCTGTCAGTAACGCCGCACACCCAATGCAGAATCCTAATTGACAGAGGTTTTGTTTAGAACATCTTTATTGATGATGATGATGAAACGTTGCCGATATATTATTGGAAGCGATGGGTCCAATAAATATCACGTTTTTATTAATAGGCATGCGACAGTATATTTATTAAAGATGTTGTGGTAAATGAACACGATAGGAACAGGAACAGATATACAATAGGTATAGGTACAAATAATTTAAGTCAGCCCCTGCTAATTTCAGTGCATATCCCGCTTTACGCCATGTCATGAACGGAGAATGCAATTCTTTGAGTGGCAATTTAAGCATTGTCAATATCAATAACATATACTGACCTTCGGCTGGTGTGCTGCAAATGGATGGCTTCCTGTTGATGCCCCACATCCTCTATCGCCTTGACTCCAATCACAGATCACAATGGTTCAATCACCACGTCACTTATATGTATTTCAGACGCTAGACGAAAGATTTACGTATACCGCTTGGATGCAACGGTTCTTTATCCATGTCCTGTGATGTCACTGCGAAACATGTAAACATGAAACTTTTAATACTTTATCGCTCGTAAACCAGAAAAGTTAATGTAAGTTAGAAAATAAGAGTAACAGAAGCTTTTGCTTATCATCTGAATAGCATATGCACAGCTTACAAAAAATACTAGATAACTTAATAAATTAAAACGACATGTCATTTCAAACCATATATTTGAAATAAGAAATGCTCGTAACACATAACCAACAAAGATAATCTTTAGACCGACCCTCATTGCCATATTTCATCTACAGTATAGACTTATGGCTGCGTGCTATTGGACCTCAGGAAATAACAATCTCAATGTAGACAGTTTTAAGAAGATAACCAGCAATAAACAGTTTTATGTTAATAACTATACATATTTATAACGTATTTTTGTATGTTCAGTCTTGACCGGAAAATATTATTTAGTTTAAGACAAAACAATCCACGGTAATATATTTTTTCTTACCACCATTATTGTATTACACAATTTAAAAATATTTGAATTAGTAAGCAATTTTTATTGTAGGCACTTAAAACAAATCAGGACTATGGCTACTCTTCAGACTACAACTCAATTATCAAAAAAAATAATTCAAATCACATTTTATTAGACATCAAACTTCTTTATAAAATATAAATTATATTTAACGTTTTTTACAAATTCAACCTACTACAAAAGATACGAGCATATACTTACATTGAGTTAGGAATGTATATGAAGGAAGGTGCTGCACAAATTTTAATGCTTTGTTATTCTTATAACTGAGGTCCAATTTACACCGACATATAATTTTTTTACATCGCAAAACATTTGATTAATTATATGAAATGAATTATTAGAATTATGTACAGATTTATGTCTATAATACTCAATACATTTGGCCTCTACTTGGAATATTAGATATTTCTGATTTGATGACGATACTTAAATAGATTACCGAACTAGAACCAACAAATTTTGTGTGTCTTAAGACTTTGCTTCCTTAAGATTAATTAAGTTGTCACACTACGAAGATTATATGGAAATCTATCACAAATAGAAAATATTGTTAAGATAAATACCAATTAACACCACATATCAGGAACATAATTAGTAACGTTTTTTTTGAAAATTTATACAATATTATTTTTACAATAGGAATAAATAGATTACCGAATATAAAATAAATATACAGTAATTCAGTCAGTTATTTGTATATAGTATATATACCGATAGTTTCAGTGTGTAAAATACAGGAAAATGATTCCGTTTCAGTATGTAAAATACACGAAAATTACGCCAAGATAGCTTGGTCAGCATGCTGGCCAATAATTCAGTCAATGTAAGAAATCAGACGAACCACTGGGTTCCGATCAGGCCAACATGACGTGCGTCCGATATTCTCACGAAAAACTTTCTTCGCTTTTAATCACATACTGACCAGCTGTGGCTTACAAATATCTTTGAAAACAGATATTAAATTAGTCTGCTCTAGCGCACTAATTATTTAAAAGATAAATATATACAATATCTCGTTACATGGCTAGGTCGCCCAAGCAACGTCTTGGCAGTTTGACTATCTCATGTAATGCCTGTTAAGGAATATAATACACCTTCGGGCGATATATAATTCGCTAGTATTTAGTTGATAGATGACAATAAATATTATTAAATTGCATCATAAACTCATTTCATGGAAATTTTAGCTTTAAGCTAATTAATAATTGGATAACTATTTAAATGGAGTTATTTGGCTGATTAGTTTCCTCCCGAGGAAGTGAAATGGGCCAAAAGACAACTACACATTTGTACTACATAATATGTTGAAGAACTGTAAATATAATACTATCAATGGTTACTATAAATGCTTACAATGTCGTAATTCTCGGTAATCTAATTGGTTGCAAACAAAAACAATTAGTACTAAACAATACAATATTTAAATGTATTGGAATATTTAGGCTTCACCTGATGATATGAGAATTATGTGATTGATTTATTCATTTAAATGAAGTACATACATGTCAATGTTTGAGCTGTATATAGGTTAACATTAGAATCGTTCCAATGTACGAGTATATCCGAGTTTGCATTCGATATTGCCTTTAGTGAACGCATTTAGTAAACAGCGTTCAAAAATATATATTGGTATGAATTAAATTCGGATTAAATAATTATTTGGAATTTTTTAAACAACTCTAACTTACCGAATAGCAGGCAAAACCTCGAAATACTTTATATTTTCTCGTTGTATATCGGTACTGTACAATATTGTTAGTGAATATTAAGATTTTTATTCGATGACCGAAGATTGTTATATATTTAGCTTTTACAGTAACACATATTTAGAGTATTAAGTTCTATTGTGTGCTTATCCTATCACCCATTTATAATATTATATGTAGTTTTCAAATGTATAGTAATAATATAGCTGCATACATAGAAATAAGAGAATGTGGGTACATATAAATACATTGTGTGTTAATTAATTATTGCAAGATTATATTTCTCACTAGTCTGGCAGTGGATCTACCGCACTTGTCAGCAGTAAATCTATACATAATAAAGATAAAAATTATATTTTTTATTATATTTATAATATATAAATTATAATTAAAATTGTTTGTTTATATTGAATAAACTCGGAAACCAATGAAGCGAGTACACTTTATTCCACTGTTGGGAAGCTACACTATCTCCGGGTGATATTATATTTTATCCGGGTACAGGAAAAGGGAGACGCGGGTGAAACCGCCAGAAACAACGAGTATGGTGAATAAGATTTAAAGGCTGTATCATACCTTGGATACCATGCCATAATTCTTCGGACGAAATTAAAAAACGTTTAAACGATAGACTTGGATTTATTTGACAAGATTTTTTAAAAGTCATGTCACAGCTCTATTTATCAAATCTGCTTTCATGTTGTTAATTTATATTCGGCGTAAGTTTGCATGTGTTTATTCAATCTTTAACTTAAACAAGTTAATAGTTTAATAATAGATAGTCATGGAACGGGGCTGTAAGATGCAATACCTGTATAATTTAAAACACGTCCTGCTTAATGCGCGCTTCAAATGTATTACTTATTATTCTTTTTTATAACTTTAGTGCTACTACTTTCGTTGTAATAATTTAATTGATTCTCACTTCAAGTACGGGCACTTATGTTGTGGTATTGAAGTCCCTTTGAAGGAAACAAGAAAATAACTTACAAACAATTGTGTGTATTATTAATATATAACATAGCTATAATACTTGTCAACCGGATTGAATGGCAGCATGGACTTAAATCCTGATATAATTTTAGCAAATTTTTGAAAGATCTCACTAGACTTGCATTGAAAAATATCGTTGATGACGAACACCGTTCAAAAAAGGAACTTATTACCACAGACATTATAAATTAAATGTGCGTTTAATTTTGACAGTAAGGCACACCAGCGTAAATATTGTAGTAAATAATTATCGGGAGAAATACTCCCATTGCAATTGATTTGTGATAGAAATTCACGACCTTGCCGTCTTCACACGTTAACCTGTAGGTTGTGTTCACTTGTCACAATAATAAATGTCGTTTCTGTTTGATATAAACATTATTTTCATTCCTATTTTGAATACAAATGAATTGGAAGAGATTGCAATAATAATATGATCATGCTGTCGTAATTTAACAGATTTTTTAGGGTTTATTACATCTATTGTCCGTATTTAAAGCTTTATTCGAAGAAGAACCGTAACAAATTGATTGGAAACAAGTGCGTTGAGGTACAGTTTTACAGAACAGGAAGACAAAGTATTTGTAGATGAAGTAAAATTACGAGGTGTTTATATAAATATGTATGGAAGACATTGGGCGTGGATTACCTTCTGATGTACGATTTTATATCTTATGCATATATCTAAAAATAAATTGACGTTTATAACAGGAATGGTAAGATTGGTTTTCTATTTGTGTATTTTAAGGTTTAAGAAGTACTAAGAGCCAGCCTAAATAGCATTAACAGGCAAACGTGTAGAGACGGAAAGTGTGAGATGTTTAATAATACATATTGCATTTAAATTATTGAATAACTAATTGTTGTAAATATGAATTATCATTACACGATCAGTCTGGCGTCATTCCATTCCATCAGTCTGGCCTGGCTCAGACTGATGCCAGAATGACGGACGAAAAACACGGTATATTCTGGACCATCAGTCCGTCAATCAACCGGTTACGCGATCATTCTGACCAGACTGAGGAATGGAATGCCGCCAGACTGATCGTGTAACCCCTGTCTTAAAGGTATAATTAAAATTGGCATCAGCAGATGATACATTTTCAATAGTCCTTTCTATAATCCAATCTATATCCCCTCAAACCGAGGATCGTCCATGGGTACATTTCTACAATGTATTTTGGGGATAAACGCCCAGTATTAGTGACCATTCCAAAAGGCTTTAGCGTGTTGGTTCGCCGACACGTTTGCACCCACAAAGTCCGAGACTGATGTTTGTAAACACACAAACACATATAAAATAATATCAATAGATATCTCACTAAATATTGAATTTATCTTGTCATCATCTGGATTGTATTTTGACTCATAAATAATTGTATACAGCTAGCAGCGACTACGATACTATTTATAATCATAACATTTAATAATACTATAAGTAAATATAATGGAATAAATTACGAATAAACGTCACAACTGTTACCGATTCGACAGACATAACTTATTCATGAAACGTTGTCACTCACAATCATCAAAATCATATAATTTCTGAAATACCAAGGTATTCCTAGTCATCTCTTGGTTATTAATATAATTGATATGAACCTATGTGACACACGTATTGTAACAAATACAATAAAATTGTAACAACCGTCTAATCGAAATTTGCACCTATTGCAATTACCTTTTTTTAGTCTAAATAAAATATCATTTTTTTGTACGCCATACCATTTAAATGACAAAATTACATCATAACAAGACAAGTATTGAAACAAAGACTGCAGATTATTATTCGCTTATAAAAATAGATGCCGTCATTTCTGTAAGCGAAGGGCGTATTAGTGCAAGACCATGATTTATATTGTCTTTCATTATATTATTTTTTATTGAATTTAATATTTTCTATTGTTTTTCATTATGATTATCACGTTTTATAGCTCATAAATTTGTGATATTGGTTGTTGGTACTTATGTACAGTATGTTTAACTGTTTATGACTGATAGAGGCAAAGAGAACAATGATTTATGTAGGCGACCAATCAAAATAGTGTCCAACAGGAATAATTAATACAATACAAGAAATTGCGGAATACATATACCAAAACATTTAACAGACAATGAAGCAAATAACAAAACTCAGTTGCCCACATTTATATTAGGGGTAATTTTTATGATTGAGCGAAACGCTTCAGTTGCGCCACCAATTAGACGGTTGTCGCACATGGAGATGGTTCTCGTTTCGTGTATAGATGCTTGTGTGACGTCATAGCATGGGGAAGTGTGTGTCGGCGTTGTGGTGCAGCGCGGCGGCGAGCGCGGCGTGGAGTGCGTGCGAGCGGCCGGGCGGCGGCAGCAGCGAGAGCACTCGCACCTCGGCCCCCGCGCCCTCCGACCCCGTGTAGCGCGCCACGCGTGCCATGGCCGCGGCGCTGATCTGCACGGTTACATCGTTCATCTAAGATTTTTACGGTGAAATCAAACGGCAACGGCCTCTTCTTATTTTGTACAGACGACAGCACATCAATTTACCACAATCTGTCAAATATCTGCGATCGATTTTCAACTTTATCACAATGGAGGTATATTAATGTTTGACTGGTAAAATTTGACAGATTCGGGTACTTTGACTTGCTGTTGTCTGTACATACAAGATGTAAAAATATCTAGGTAGAACCTGCTTATGTCACATGTTATAAGTATTAAATAACAAGATATTAAACAGAACCTCCTGCAAAATATTTCAACAGATCTGTTATAGATCTCTTTCAGAATGACATCTATAGATTCATATCTATACTATAATATCATAAAGAGGAAAGATTTTTAGTCAGTATGTTTGTAACGAATTGACTCAAAACATAAGTTCGATTTAAAAAAAACCAAGGGAAAATAGCCCTTTGGAGACTTTTCATCTTCAAACTCAAGTCTCCAAATATTTAAAATTAATCAATAGGTATATAAGTACCTGGAAATCTTCATCCTCATCATTCGCTTTTGTTTCAGGCGCCTTTGCATGTCTCTTCTGCAGCACACACAACTGGAATAAATATTCATAAATACATTATGTATATTTATTTATAAAGAATGATTTGATTATTTTGGCTCCGAAGCTAATGAACCGATTTGAAAAATTCATTTAATATTGGAAAGCTACACTATCCAGGTTGATTTGACGGAAAATTCCCCGGAACACGGGTGAAACTGCGAGAAACAATGGCCCAAGATCCCAGGGCCACCAGACGTCACATATTTTCTGACGAAGAAAATGTGGACGATTGAGTAGTGTTAGTATGTACTAAGAACGCATGCCTATCGGCTAGCTTGCTCAGACGGCCAATTTTCAGGTATCGGGTAATCAAGGTACATAAAAAGATTACTTACCTCACGTAAATTCTCCAAGGTGATTTTTACGTATATTTTAGGCAATATCCTTAAAAATAAGTCGCCAATACTCCCAGACAGTTTCCGTCAGCCGTTTTGCTTTGCAGACGCTTTAAAGCTCCCAAAATAATTA
>NWSH02000323.1:12734722-12754886 GCA_002382865.2 Heliothis virescens | reverse complement strand
TAGAAGCGGAAATTCAAAATAAATGTTTTTAATGTTTACCTAAGTTAACATTCAATATGAGCGTGATCTTATGATTGGCGGTTATAATATCCCACAAAGTAATTTCTTGATGTCCTTGTTTAACTCCGAAACTTCTTACAATTCAAATGTAACTGTCGAAACTATGATATTCGCAATAAAAAGTTTTAAACGGTTTTATTTAGGTCAGGTGTTTGTTTGTTGGGTCAAATCTTGTAATTGAAATTTAACCCTCTTCCCGTTAACCGATTGATCTGAAATTTGTATACGCCTTTGATTCTGGTGACAATACAATAATCCATATTCAATATTATTGTGAATCCAAGATGCCGCCGCTACAAGATGGCGGACAACTTAGTTTTTTTCAATCTTATCAATATGGGTATCAAATGAAAAGGCTTGTCAAGTAGAATTCAGTGCACTATACAAAATCAAAATCCAAGATGCCGCCCTACAATAACGCGACAACTTACTTTTTTTTAATCCCATCAATATGATATCAAATGAAAGGCTTGTTAAGTAGAATACAGTGCAGATACAAAATCAAAATCCAAGATGGCCGCCTACGATAATAAAAACTAAAAACTTAAAAATAAAAAAGGTAAAAAAAACTTTTTAAGTTAAACGGTTATGGTAAACAGCAAAAGTTGCAGATCAATGTATACTAAAGCTAAAAAAAAAAAAAAAATAAACATATGCATTGATTACACTAAAATAAAATCGTGGCACATTTTAACTGACGATTATAAAATATTGCACGTGCCCACGATTTATTTAGTGTAATCAATGCATATGTTTATTTTTTTTTATTTTTTAGCTTTTAGTACATTGATCTGCAACATTTTGCTGTTTACCATAAAACCGTTTAACTTAAAAAGTTTTTTTTACCTTTTTTTTACAGTTACATTTGATTCTTGCCTTCCTCGATAAATGGCTATCTAATACTGAAATATTTTTTTCAAATCGGACCAGTACTTCCTAGAATCAGCGCGTTTCAAACAAACTTACAGCTTTATAATATCAGTATAGATAAAAAAAACAAAACCGACTTCACAAAAAAACACTGAAAGGATAAAAAAAATAAAACTTTCACATGGCTCTAGAAGTCGTGTCTGCAGGTCTGTTGAATGTGTTTATTTTGCCACCGACTTCTAGAGCCATGTGAAAAGTTTTATTTTTATCCCTTTCAGTGTTTTTTTGTGAAGTCGGTTTTTTTTTTTTGTAAAAAGTTTTTTATTTTATGCTTTCAGTTCGGCTCTAAAATAAAACTATATCTTTAATAATACCCATACCCACCCACAGTGACAGTCGGGCCGACTGTTATAGTATCATCGACGTAAAAAAGCGTACGAAAATTGAAGAGTTCTCTCAATTTCTCCAGGATCCCATCATCAGATCCTGGTCTCCTTACCATGGACCACCTGTGAAGAACACCCTTTCAAACAAAAAAAGAATTTTGAATATCGGTCCAGCCATCTCGAGTAATCGGTGAACATACATAAAAAAAAAAAAAAAAAAAAAAAGATACGGTCGAATTGAGAACCTCCTCCTTTTTGGGAAGTCGGTTAAAAATAACGGCATCGGTATGTACCTCTACGCGTGAAGTGGAAGGTTCGTCGGGCGTGTGTAGGGGCTCTGCGACGTGAAGCGTGAGGCTCGTGTGATTGTGCACGACGAACTGCGGGCACGGGTCGTGCGCGATCACTATCCTCCATCGGTTGTCGTGCCTTATTTGAGTCACTACGATCGGGATCTGAGGGGAACAGTGAGGACTATGCCATTAGGGAAAGCGTTTGCTACAGTCTACGAAAAAATTGCCGTTTTTGTACAGACGACAACAGCAGGTCAACGTATACGGATCTGTCAAATTTTACCAATCGAACACCAACAGTTCAGTATCGTTAATAAGGTTGAAGATCTATCGCAGAAAGTTGACAGATTATGGTAACTCGGTGTGCTGTTGTCAGTACCAAACGAATCTGTAAGCTACATTTAGACAGAGTATTGTGACTAGTCTACGAAACTAATAAGATGTAATAACACACAAAAACTGCAGAACCTACTTACGTTAGACAGGGGTTACACGATCAGTCTGGCGTCAGTCAATTCCATCAGTCTGGTCATGAATGGTGGGGGACTGATCGTGTAACCGGGTGACTGACGGACTGATGGTCCAAAATGTACCGTGTTTTTTGCCCGTCAGTCTTTCGTCAGTCTGTGACTGATGCCAGGATGACGCCAGACTGATCGTGTAACCCCTGTCTTACATAAAGATTATCGAACTATCAAACGTAATTATTGGACGATAAGAATTCTTATATTTGCAATTATATAGAAACATGAATTTGTGTGTGTGTGTGTGTGTGTGTTTTCATTTTACTTTATATCGTAGGTAATACTTGCCGAAACTTGGTCGTTATTAACGAGTGCTAGGGCTCTTCTAAGTGGTGGTACGCCCAGTCGTACGGGCACGGGTGCTCGGCCCGAAATCGTGGCTGCGGGCATCGAGAAACACAAGAACGCGCGCAGTTCCGTCGGGTCGCCGCCCCGCCAGCGACCGCGCAGCCAGAACCGACATAATGACGTGCCGTAGTCACTAAAATAAAAAAATAATTTTGTAATGTAACTAATATAATAATGAGGAAATATTTTGTTTGTTTCTACTTTAAGGCTCCGAAACTACAGAACCGATTTGAAAAAATATTTCACTGCTGGAAAGTATCCCCGAGTAACATAAGCTCTATTTAGCTCTCGCAGGACGCGAGTGAAATCGCGGGAAAACGGCTAGTAAAATATATAACAATGTGTACATATTTTAAACTACAGTACATAGTAATTAAAAAAATTAAAACAAAAACGTTTAAAAATTACAACAATACACGTTGCCTTACAAATTAAATTTCACTGATAACTGCTTATTTTGTCTGTCTAAATTAATATTATATTATTTTGTAGAAATAAAGTACTTGCTATACCAAAATGCTATTGCAAGGATAATAAAATAAAGAGTTTATTGGACTGACCATCCTAGTTTAGTTGGCGGTACCACTTTAAAAGTCTTAGGACGCAACATCGTAGTTTCATCCATGTGTTCTGGCACTGCGATCGCTGACACCTAACAAAAAAGATTGCTTATTATTTTTTGCAATATTTTAATTTCATGGTATTTTAAATCAAAGATTTAAAATTTTAATTTTTAGCTTAGTTGTTATCGACCTTGCTAGGGTGTGAACTGAAGAATTACATCAACCGTATTGGAAATCCAACATAAATTAACAAATCAATAATTTTGATATCTTACCAAAATTTCCATTCCGAGCCTATTTATAAGTAAGTATGTGGACGAGACGCCGAGCACGTTGATCTGTTCCTTGATTTCATAATACAACGTCAGGAGCGCCACCTGGGAAACATTGACAATACAAAATACGTCTTAACACGGTAATTTCTTTTTTCAGCCACATTACACAGGTAACTAGCTTCTGCCAGCGCTTTCACCCGCGTCCTGAGGAAACTTCTTACAGCCAGATTCTGATGTATTAGCTATATAATTGCTAAGTTTCATCAAAATACGTTCAGCTGTTTGCGAATGAAAAAAAGTAACAAACATACACACATAATCGCAAACTTTCGCCTTGTGTTATATTAGTGCGTTAGTCTGATCTGATAGTGTGATATAATAGTGTGATGTGGTAATGTGATGTGATATTGTGATATGATAGTGTGATGTGATATTGTGATATGATAGTGTGATGTGATAGTTGAATTGATGTGATTAGTGTGATAAGATGGCGACCACATGGTGTTCAAACTGTTTAGTTTGATATTACTGAAACATAATGTAGTAACCTTCTGGTTGCACAGTATGGAGAAATTAGCGGGATGGTCGAGCGCGACCTTTCCCGGGGGCAGTGTGCCGTAGCGGCCCGGCTCCTCGGTCGCCACCTGCAGCTGACAGCTCACAAACGTTTCGCGCCCTATCTCCACTGACAAGAAGAACGGTTTCTGAAATAACACCGATAGGAAACTGATGAAAAAGCCAAGCTGACCACCGCAATTTAGCCGCGTAGGTGCTTTCAAATAAAAGTGAATATTATAAAAAAAATATTGATCAAGGGTACATATTGTCTTCTAAGGCTGCGTCGGTCAATTTGAATCAATTTTGCGATTTTTCAGCTGTGTGAACAATGAGCGATCATTTCACGGCCGGTTATGGTTAGGGTATAGTCAAAGTCAAATCAAGCAACCCGGCCTTAGAATGAAAACCTGGATAACGCATCTTTTTTTTTGTTTGCCTTTCTAGGGAGATACCTTCGCAAAGAACATCCTGTTTTCCTTATAAAAAGGGAATCTCTTAGACTTACGAGGTTTTCTCATAAGGCGTCGACATTATGTACAATTTTCTCTAAAGACTTATGATTCCCAAAAACGTGAAGCTTTATAAAATATCAGTATAAATCAAAAGATACCTTGATTATAGCTGAAGGCGGGGATAAAGCCGATCCAGGTTCCAGTTTGCAGAGCGGGGCGGCGTCGTACGCTCTAAGAGTGAGCGGTATAGGCGTGGCGTTGCACAGTAACACTATCGGAGACAGTAGGATCTCTAAGCTGCAGCCACCGCCGGCTCGCACAGCTTGGTAACGAACCTGCGTTAAGTATATTGATGTAATTTTGATTCCCTATAGACATGTACTGATATAAACGTGACGAAAATAATGATAAATTGACAATTGTTCTCTAGATTATGAACATTAATTTGGAAACATGGCTTACCTTATTTATGGTAACACAATATAAACTTAAACATTTACGGTGCGTTGCACCATTTAACTACCACGATAAACTATAATTTTCAGTTGTCAAATCACCGATTTGTCCAATGAGCGGCAATTTGATGGCGGATATAGTTTGGTAATCGTTATAGTTAAATGGTGCAACTCAGGGTGAGTAGTGGTCTAGTCTTCTTTTAAAAATCTGCATTTTGATTTAGATAAGATTACTTTCCACGTTACGATTATTTTTTAATATAATTGAAATAACTACAATTAAGACTCACGGTGACGTCACATCGCGGCTGCAGACTCGCAGGCTGCCAGTCGCCACCCCAGTGCTTGGCGACTAAAGAGTACGGCCACGCAGACTCCGCGTTACGTGATGACCGTTCCAACCTAACACATGAATTTCGATTAGACGTCATATCCGCAATAATAGGGCCTGAAAATATTTTTTTTTACGGAGCAAGCTGCCTCGTTGGTCCACATGTCGCATAGCCGACTGCTGGGCACGAGGTCTCGGGTTCGATTCCCGGGTCGGGCCGAAATCGCTTTGTGGGTTTTAGAAACTTTCACAAACAGCCCGGAGTCCGAAGTTGGTGATTGATTCACCCGTGCATAGGGGAGCACGTTAATGTCGGTCCTGCACCTGACCTCTCTTTGGTCGTGTCAGATTGCCGTCCCATCGGGTTATGAGAGTGAGGGAATCGGGAGTGCACCTGTGTCTGCGCAAATGCTTGTGCGCTGTAATATGTCCTGCGATGCTGGCTGATCTCCTTATATGAGAATAGCCGCCGTGGCCGATAATCTAGGATACCATCACCTTATGAAATGTGACGGGATATTTTAGGGCTTTAAAACTAAACGTGATTTACCACTGCAGTACGTCGTTGATCACGTCTTCGATGTTCATGACAGGCGTGCGCTTGTCGAACACTGAGGTGTCTGTGACGCCATAATGCAGGGGAACGGCCTCGCGAGTCACCGGACATTCTATATTCCTGTGGAAATGCATAAATAATAAAAAAAGGGACGGTATATCTGTAGGCATTTCCCAACTAAGTACTCTGTTTTTTATGTAATCAAAAAGAGACACGTACCGAAATCCAGATCACAGAGGCAAAATGTCTTCTCTTAAGAACTGTTATACAAAACTGTCAATTCTTTTTCTTATTTTTGTTAGAAAAAACGTTATGCTTATGGTCTGATAACATCAGACATACTACGTTTAAGGATAACAAAAGCACTTACTCGTCTGAATCAATGCTACAAAACAATGAAAAAATATTTGTAGCTGCAGTATTAATATAGAAAACATGCTTTGTATGTTAAAGTTAATTAGCTTTGTATGATAAAGTACCTGTATTGGAAGGACAGGCTATGCCTAGCGGCAGTGGTACCGGGAGCCTGTAAGTGCGTGCTGGAGCCGCGGCCCGGCGTCGTCTGCAACATCGGCGGTAGTTGCTGCTGCACCGGCGTCAAGTCCTCACTCGTCGTTGTCATTGCTTCAGTTACTATTAGCACCTAGTCACAAAACATTATCATCAGCTGTTTATCATCTGCCTCATAATTTCGCAACTATGTTGTGGCCGGCTTTCAATCGAACTGTTATATTTCTCTATACATATTTCTGCACTATGTTCTCAATGCTGCGCAGTGGGGCAGGAAAAAGGCTTATGGTGAGGCCTTTGCGAGAACTCAAAAGGCTACTGTTTGTACTTTCGGAAACCAGCTATATATGCAGTATAGTGAGTACAGTGCTACCGCGTTTGTTCAGTTGACAGGTGTCAGTTTCGAGGGAAGACTGACTTATTTGTACTGACTGACGGCTACTATCAACTGCACCAAGAAAAGGTCAAAGTCTACTTACGTCAGTATCAAGCGGGAGATGCGAGTGCAGTATGTAAAGCGGCCAGAGGGTCGCCAGGACGCGGCCATCGGCTCGACCACGCACGACGCGGCACCATATAGACACAAACTGGCTTTCACCCTCAGTTGGTACTGAAACAATCATATTACCCATTAAGAAGAGCCAAACTTTTCGGGAAGATATGGTCAATTTTGATAAAAATATTGCAGTGTTAGATACTCTATTTATCGAGAATTACTATTGAAATGTAGGTACACAACGTAAATTATTGTTTTTGTAACTGTAATGAAGAATGTCTTTAAGACCGCTCTCGGGTAAAGAAAGAAATCAATCAGTGATGCAATATAAGCGCTGTGGAAAATGGTTGTGCATCATTAAAATTAGTAGGTATACAAGGGTTGTCTGAAAAGTCTCTTTTTCTGTTTTTTCTTCTATATAATCTGCGACGGACGAACGAGTTACAGAGATGGGAGCACCGCTGGCAGAAGTGTGTAGAGTTACAAGGAGATATGTAGAAATATATGTATATATGTAGAAAAAAAAAACAGAAAAAATATCTTGTATCTTTGTTAGGTCGGAAACTTTTCAGACCACCCTTGTACTAAAGTGAACTTATTACTTATTATTATTACTTACCTTTGACAAGCCATGGAACGTTTTCCTTTGGGCATTCCTTCAGCGGTATATCGCCTGACCAGCAAGTGTTGTGTGATCTGAACTTAATCCTGCCAGAAAGAAGGGTAAACAGTAAACACACATTATAGTATATAAGACATTTTTTGTGCTAAAACAACATTATTGGCCAGTTTCACAGGTTCCGGATATAGTTCTAGATAGATATCTTTCTTTCCTGTTCTGTTTTCCTATTTTGTGTGTACAAAAATTCATAAATAAATATATATAAATAGAAAGGTAGTCAAAACTAAAAACATTTCTGTGGCAATTTCTGTGAGATAGCTATCTACAAGTGTATCTGGAACCGCGGAAGTGGGCTCTTAGGCAGTAAAAGTGAAGTGTTATTACTTGAGCACCATGTCGTATTCAGCACTGCAGATGACGCTGCGGCCGACCGTCTCGGCGGCCATCTCACCCGAACACACCGTACGCCACTGCGGCCCGTCCAATATGCGACTTTTTACCTGCATAACAATTGTCTCTTTGCAAAACTGACTTATCTATGAAAATGCACGAGTAAAATTATTCCAAAACGTTTAACGATGTTCTAACCGTAAATTCGTTTATTATCTGAATCGATTATTGTTACTATTGCTTGTGGACACCGTGACACTAAACATCAAATGTTATAATGCTAAAAAAAGAGTCGGACTCGCACACGAAGGGTTCCGTTCCATTATCTATGAAAAATAAACGTAAGTACCTACTTACTACCTACAATTAGCCAAAACACAAACTTTTCTCGACAACAAAAAATAACTTTATTTTTCATACAAATATATGAATAACAAAGTTATAATTTGCGGTTATTGAAAAATGTCTATATCTCAAATACCACTGACTGTAACTTGTTCAAACCAATTTTGGTTGATAGTTTTTGTTAAGATCTATAGCAAATATCGAAATCGAATCGAATCAAAAAATCGTAAAGCGGTTAACATAATACATCTACATACCGAGTTTGAATTATGTAGTCTTAATAGTTTCGGAATAAAGTGGCTGTGACATACGGACGGACGGACGGACAGACAGACAGACATGACACGAATGTATAAGGGTTCCGTTTTTTGCCATTCGGCTAACCCTAAAAACCTATAAGATACCAAGTAAAAAACAAGAATTTAGAAAGCATGTCTATGTTAAAATAACAGTACCTATCTAAATTCCGGAAATAATGCTTCCTACGGGAATCGTTATTCATCGCCCATCTAAGAAATTGCTTTACATAAACACGATGAGTGTTTATGCAGACAATTAACACCACGCAACTTTCCATGAACAATTATTCAGCTTGATTAAATTGTGGTTTAAGTCGATCTGTCAAAGTTTAAATCACATCAACTTTTACAATAATAATTACGAAGATCATTTTGTGTATAAGTTACCGACTATATATTTATTTATTTATGCTGAAACGGTTACATACACCAATTACATTAGCATAGAAACTAAAGTTAGGAATTATAAAAATAAAATAAAACCGGCCAAGTGCGATTCGGACTCGCACGCGAAGGGTTCCGTTCCATTATCTATGAAAAATAAACGTACCTACAAAAAATTACTTTGTTTTTCATACAAATATATGAATAACAAAGTTATAGTTTGCGTTTACTGAGAAAGTGCTATAACTCAAAAACTACTGACTGTATTTCGTTCAAACCAATTTTGGTTGATAGTTTTTATTAAGATCTATAACATATATTTTTTTTAGATTTTTCACTTTGGTAGTTTAGAAATTACAGGGGGGGGGACACACATTTTAGCACTTTGAAAGTGTCTTACTCTGAAATGATTGACTTTGAGAAAAAATGGTTTTAGAAACCTCAATCTCATTTTTAAAGACCTATCTATAGACACCCCACAAGTGTAGGTTAGACGAAAAAAAAATTTTTTTGTTTCAGTTCCATGTATGGAGAGCCCCCTTCTAAAATTATTATTTTTTTATTTTTGTATAAAAATCGTGAAGCGGTTAACATAATACATCTACCTACCGAGTTTGAATGGTGTAGTCTTAATAGTTTCAGAATAAAACTGGCTTGACATTACGGACAGAACAGACAGACAGACAGACAGACAGACAGACAGACAGACAGACAGACAGACATGACGAATCTATAAGGGTTCCGTTTTTTGCCATTCGGCTACGGAACCCTAAAAATCACAATAAACAAAATAAAACAAAAACATAAAAGTTCGATAACAGAAAATGTACATCAAACCATATACATATTTAACATTTTATGTGGCAATGGTGACGTCAGCGCTGCTGACGTCACCATTTTAAAACGCTGCTGCTCGGGATCTTCTTCGACATATATATTCTTAAGTTTGTTATCATTCATCTACAATCAGCAATAAAAAATGATAACCTTGTACAATAAAGTAGCTCGAAGCATGTTCGCCAAAACCAGTCTTCCAGATAGGTGCATATATCTGCAGGCTCCCAGATCTTCGACCTTCACGTGGACTACAGCCCCAATGGACGTGTACTCGTTGTTAACGGACTCAGGGGTCTCGATCCTCAGTCGGGTAGTTCCGATCACGAAAGGTATACCTGGGACGTGATATCCAAGATTTAATGTAATGATTTCGGGATATAAAATGCAAACGTCAAAACAGTTTTGACACACTTTAGTAGTGCAACTGGCTCTTCAAGTACATTTATTTGCTAGGTACGTATATATCGTAAAGCATGACTTACTGGCTGACCAGTGCCAATCAGCTGTTGGGCCGGCGAGCGCAATTCGCAGCCTTTTTGAAGCCGTTGGATTGCGCCACCTGATATGGAAATCGAGGTACAAAACTACACAGAGATATGCATTCAAAAACTATTTTGAAAAGCTGTAGTTGGATTCAGCTCATTATAGAAATGACTCGTAACTAATTATTTCTCGTCGTACGGGGTTCCACGAACCGAGTCATCCATCCACACAGCTATCAAGGTTGGTAAGTTACTAGATTTTCTTTACATTTTCATCTTTCTGCCCTTATCGCAATTTCTTTGGGGTCGGCGCAGCACGTTTCCTTCTTCCATACTCTTCTATTAGTCGTCATCTCACAAGTAACATTCTTCCTAGCCCTCTCGACTTTCACATAATCCATCCATCGCTTCTTTGGTCGTCCCCTTACACAATATCCATCGAGATTCATGCTCAAGCTTCCTCACAACATAATCCTCATTCTTCCGCATTACACATTGCCAATTGACAATTAATAACAATATGAGGGCATTATGACTTAAGTTTTTTTTCTTTATTAAGGAACCGTTACCTGTAAGCAAGCCTTGCGCCGGGCCCGAGCGGCACGACCTCATCAGTATCCTCTTGGCCAATCCTCATAGCGGACGCACAACTGTTGTGTATCCACAGCGAGACGCGGCCCTCCAGTGTTATGGCCGTCGCAGTGGCTATCTCGTGCTTACTGAGCTTCCTACTTATAGGTTGCATTTCCACCTCGGGGGGCGGTAATTCCAGGATATACTGCCAATAGAGAACCAAGCAAATAATGTATCAATCAGTAGCATTTTAAATGACTTTGTAAGCCGTCGTAATAAAAGCAACTTCCATGCAAAATTTTATACCGAGTGAGTCATCTTTAACTTATATATTTATATCAACAGAGGAGGAGAGGATTTTACAAAAAAAATATAACTTTCATATACAGTTGACCGATACATATGCTTTAAGGTCCCTGGTTACATTTCAAACAGTGTATATTTAAACTGACCTCATCGTAGGCGACCTTCCAGTCATTATAAAGAGCCTGTAAGGTTCTGAGCCTCGCCACTTGCAGTGCGATGTGAATGCCAGTCGTCACAACTCGGCAGCGTGAACTCGTCATCATATCGTTGTGGGCAGAGATGCCACCCTGCACTCGGAACTCTTGCATGGCTTGCTCCATCGTCCCTGTCGCGCAGTCGACCATGTCGGCACTGGCAACCAGACGCAACATTAATTATTGTGATTTTTCTTATAATTAGCTACTTACTAACTAAAACGAAATATTTTTTTTTCGTATATTCCTCACGAATGTATTATAAAGAATATAACTCACGATAGATTGGTATCCATAACGAGCAGCGTGCCAGCGGGCGAGTTAACATGCGCGTACGCAGCGCTATTGCTGACGGTGAAAGTGAGCACGCGATGAGTGCGCAACAGGGGCTTGGACACGTAGTAGCCCTCCAGAAATGCCGCGTTACTGAAACATCAACAAACATTTGCTATTGGATGACATTGATTAGTGCTTCAGTGATAGCACAGAATAAAGATGTACCAGTAATGAAGCTCAGCCTTGTTGTCAAAATGATGACGTTTCGAATTCGTAGGGCTGTCACTAGGTAGTACTGACTTAATTATCTGTCAAACTTTAGTTCGCAATTTGGCCAAATGCTAGGTGGCGCGGTAGCTCCTGACGAGACAGTCAGTGCTGACAGCACTGGTAAAGGTACATAAATGCTCGTCAATGCGCATGCGTGTGTGAGTGTGACGTTACGAACTTTAGTAGGTACCTTCCCAACTGTTCTACATATAAGTATATTTAAACTGTGGTGATAGCCTAGCGAATATCCGAACTACAAGAAAAGATAAATCCAAGGAACAAATTTTAAGCTAATATCATCGCCATCGTCATTTAAATGATATGGAAACATTTATCTATAACGCACAAAAAGCAAAACAAAGGCGCCATGGCTTTGGCACTTATAATGGTTGTCATGTCCGGGTGAGAACGTAAGAGCAGGACCTGGAGGACAAAAAAAGAACTTTAGAAGTATAACAGATTTGAAAGGTTTATAAATTATACGTCACCTGTTTATGCAGGGCAGCGAGTTGTGCGCGTGTACTTGCAAACGCGCGAGCCGGAGCCCGACTTTGATGCGCGGCAACAGACGCGGTGCGAAGTACGAGTCTACGCGCAACACTCCCAACAGTTGCTCCGCTGACACTCCCGTCTTGATTTTAGCGTCCACGAAAGGAGGCTCATCCAATAACTGCGATTAGTTAAAACCGCTATTAGATCCTAATTTTCTATTTTTGTCAAAATAGCTTTTCTAATAATGAGCTACTAGCAAAGTATGTTTTAATTATTTATTCTAGGACTGGCGGTTATGCATGGTATCACTTACGTCCCGAAAGAACTTCGTCTCGTACCCGGACAAAATATAGCCTGTCACTTGGGGATAGTGTAGCTACTTAATAGCTACCCACTGAATCATTATTTTTTAACGATTCAGTAGTTTTGGAGTCTTCAGCTTTACCTACATTGCTGCTACAGGTTCAAGGAAACAAATAGACAAAAAATGTTTCGTCTTTATTATATATATAAGTTTGCATACGCAAGAAATCAATTTTCTGAAATTACGTTGTGAAATCTGTACGTAATCAACGGTAGATCGAATTAGACAACGGTTTCTCAAATTGCTCAAATGTTATGTATGCTCCATTCATAGTGTAACCAACAACAGCTAGTAAATAAAAAAAATAATAACAGTCTTGCTAATAGAGCTACCACTTACCAATGGATCAGTTTTTGGCACGAATTTATTGATATTGAACTCGTAGGGCGGCGCCTCCGGCTCGGCCTCCAAACATACGCGGAAGCGCCACATTATTGCGAACACGGTTTCTGTTCACAAAAATGTATCAATAATATATCCACTACTTTTAAACATTTACACATCAAGGAGCCAAATGGATTGGGTGTAGTTGCCAGTTCAGTAAATGCTAAAATGAAGTAAGCCATCACGACCTATCTATCAATGGGAGTTTCATAATATTATTTGAATTTAATAAGATAGGACGAAGTTGTCACCTGGTGGTCTAACGAAAAGCCGTAGCTCCCTCGGCTCTCCAGTAGGAAGTTTGAAGAACGTGTGAGGCTCCCACCTCACCAGCATCGAGTTATATAGCTCCAATACGCAGTCTATCTCCTCGTCCTGAAGAATTTTAATACAGAGTGTCTCAAAAGAAAGTTTCGAATCCGACGAGCGCGTATGTTATGTCAACTGGTGGCCTGGCTCTTGGGAATAAGTTGCTTTTCAGGACCTTTAGATATTACTTTTTAACTGACTTCATAAAAGAAGTAGGTATAAATTCGACCGCGTATATACATATACAACACATGTCTAGGTACATATTTTTATTGTAGAAGTTCCTTATGTCATACCTGTCCAGGCAAAGGGAAAGCGACCACTCTCGTAATAGCTCTCGGGTGTGGGTAGCGCCATGACACCGCGTTACCATGCAGCATCACTTGGTATGCCATTGGGAACTGACCGCCGCTTAAAATCTTGAATGCGCCGCTCCTGTATTTAAATAAACGATTTAGAATTTGTTTTTGTAGACTGTCAAGTTACGATTATTTACCGAGTGTTTCGATAAACAAGAAAAATATTACGAATATTATTATCTAGTTACGGACACGTTTTTCTATTAAATGTCTGTATTTTCTGTAATCATTATAAGGTAAATAATTAATAAGAAATGTTCGAAAAAGCTAGTAATGAATAAAATTACCTAAGGTCATCCTTGTAGAAGTGNCCTTCCCAACTGTTCTACATATAAGTATATTTAAACTGTGGTGATAGCCTAGCGAATATCCGAACTACAAGAAAAGATAAATCCAAGGAACAAATTTTAAGCTAATATCATCGCCATCGTCATTTAAATGATATGGAAACATTTATCTATAACGCACAAAAAGCAAAACAAAGGCGCCATGGCTTTGGCACTTATAATGGTTGTCATGTCCGGGTGAGAACGTAAGAGCAGGACCTGGAGGACAAAAAAAGAACTTTAGAAGTATAACAGATTTGAAAGGTTTATAAATTATACGTCACCTGTTTATGCAGGGCAGCGAGTTGTGCGCGTGTACTTGCAAACGCGCGAGCCGGAGCCCGACTTTGATGCGCGGCAACAGACGCGGTGCGAAGTACGAGTCTACGCGCAACACTCCCAACAGTTGCTCCGCTGACACTCCCGTCTTGATTTTAGCGTCCACGAAAGGAGGCTCATCCAATAACTGCGATTAGTTAAAACCGCTATTAGATCCTAATTTTCTATTTTTGTCAAAATAGCTTTTCTAATAATGAGCTACTAGCAAAGTATGTTTTAATTATTTATTCTAGGACTGGCGGTTATGCATGGTATCACTTACGTCCCGAAAGAACTTCGTCTCGTACCCGGACAAAATATAGCCTGTCACTTGGGGATAGTGTAGCTACTTAATAGCTACCCACTGAATCATTATTTTTTAACGATTCAGTAGTTTTGGAGTCTTCAGCTTTACCTACATTGCTGCTACAGGTTCAAGGAAACAAATAGACAAAAAATGTTTCGTCTTTATTATATATATAAGTTTGCATACGCAAGAAATCAATTTTCTGAAATTACGTTGTGAAATCTGTACGTAATCAACGGTAGATCGAATTAGACAACGGTTTCTCAAATTGCTCAAATGTTATGTATGCTCCATTCATAGTGTAACCAACAACAGCTAGTAAATAAAAAAAATAATAACAGTCTTGCTAATAGAGCTACCACTTACCAATGGATCAGTTTTTGGCACGAATTTATTGATATTGAACTCGTAGGGCGGCGCCTCCGGCTCGGCCTCCAAACATACGCGGAAGCGCCACATTATTGCGAACACGGTTTCTGTTCACAAAAATGTATCAATAATATATCCACTACTTTTAAACATTTACACATCAAGGAGCCAAATGGATTGGGTGTAGTTGCCAGTTCAGTAAATGCTAAAATGAAGTAAGCCATCACGACCTATCTATCAATGGGAGTTTCATAATATTATTTGAATTTAATAAGATAGGACGAAGTTGTCACCTGGTGGTCTAACGAAAAGCCGTAGCTCCCTCGGCTCTCCAGTAGGAAGTTTGAAGAACGTGTGAGGCTCCCACCTCACCAGCATCGAGTTATATAGCTCCAATACGCAGTCTATCTCCTCGTCCTGAAGAATTTTAATACAGAGTGTCTCAAAAGAAAGTTTCGAATCCGACGAGCGCGTATGTTATGTCAACTGGTGGCCTGGCTCTTGGGAATAAGTTGCTTTTCAGGACCTTTAGATATTACTTTTTAACTGACTTCATAAAAGAAGTAGGTATAAATTCGACCGCGTATATACATATACAACACATGTCTAGGTACATATTTTTATTGTAGAAGTTCCTTATGTCATACCTGTCCAGGCAAAGGGAAAGCGACCACTCTCGTAATAGCTCTCGGGTGTGGGTAGCGCCATGACACCGCGTTACCATGCAGCATCACTTGGTATGCCATTGGGAACTGACCGCCGCTTAAAATCTTGAATGCGCCGCTCCTGTATTTAAATAAACGATTTAGAATTTGTTTTTGTAGACTGTCAAGTTACGATTATTTACCGAGTGTTTCGATAAACAAGAAAAATATTACGAATATTATTATCTAGTTACGGACACGTTTTTCTATTAAATGTCTGTATTTTCTGTAATCATTATAAGGTAAATAATTAATAAGAAATGTTCGAAAAAGCTAGTAATGAATAAAATTACCTAAGGTCATCCTTGTAGAAGTGGTCCGATGATTCGTCATCAATGAACACAGGCGAGGGCCGCCGCCCATAGTTTTGCATCGAAGGACAAGAGGACGAGACACGTGGTAAAATAGTCGGCGAGTGTGACTTGGCCGTCGTTTCCGAGCATATCGTGACAGACGGTGCATGCTATTGAACAACAACATTTTAGCAACCAGTGATAAATGTTGTAACAAAGCTGTTATTATAGACGCCAGCACATCATCATCTGCCTAGCTTTTTCCCAACTACTGTTGGGTTCTGCTTCTAGTCTAACCGGATGCAGCTGAGAACCAGTGTTTTACATGGAGCGACTGTCTATCTGACCTCCACAACTCAGTTACACGGGCAACCCGATACCCCTGAGTAAGGCTGGTTTTTAGACTTTCTGGCTTCTGACTACGCGTAAGCGACTGCCAATATGTTCAAATGGCAGCCGGGACCCACAAATTTATCATCCCTTCCGAAGCATGGAAGAACTCGTTATGACAAGATGATCAACCATGGACGGACCGACCGTGCCAAGCGTTGCTTAAACTTATGATCGATCGAACCGCGCGGCTTTGACTTAGCCATGAGTTCTTCCAGACGCCAGCACATTAACCTACCTCAATCTATCAAAATTCAATAGATTTTCAAGCTTATCACAACAGTGGAAGGTTCATGATGAATGGTAAAATTTGGCAGATTCGGGTAGGCTGACTTGCTGTCATCTTTACACAGTGTGAAAGAATATGCAGTCAATATTTTGTCTACCTACTTGTATTTTGTAGCACTTACCACGCGACTCTGAGCTATTTCTTGAATCACTTTCAGTAGCCGGTTATAGGTAGCAAGATCCGTAGGTCTGAGATCGATAGTGACGTCATCGAGCTCGATATTAATTTTCACGGTTGGTTCCCGTGCTGATATTCCTCCTTCTGCACGACGCCACGCTTCCCAAAGTGCTTCTAGTTCCAAACTAGGATTTTGTTCAGAGAGAGATATTGGCAATTACAATTTAAATAAAAATGAAAACTGTTATCAGTCAAAAAGACAAAATAAATTTAAAAGCGCTTGTTCAAACTAGACTGACAAATCAGCACTTTTCAAACGTCAAAACAAAAGACTGCTCTCAAAACGCCTACCCTTCCCTAACAATTTAAATCATAGCTTTGAATTGGAATTAAAACAATAAAGAACTGCCAAAAAACTTGTCATCAGCAAGACTTATTTAGTTAATCTCATGAACACAAAGTACAACTGTACTGACAGTACAAGTATACATACCCGACGGTTAGTGGCTGCAGCACGATGTGACGGCGGTCGCCGGGCGGGCCAGTTGCTACCAACAACGCAGTGATCAGCCCTCGTGCATTCAACTTCTCAGGGCGAGCGCTGGCCGATATCTGCAGGGAGGAACTGTCCCATCCGAAGATACCCTCGGACCCGGCCACGCTGATCTGACTTGTATGTATTGTGACACTCTCCATGCCTTCGCATACTGAAAATATTCGTGTGAGAAGTAGGTACTAACAAAGAAAGGTATAACAACTGTGAAAGTGTTTTTTTTCTATACTTTTACAGTGATAGGCTGATGCGATTAAGACATTTCGTAGGAAAAACAAGAGAGAACACTAAGTCTTATATAAACACGTGAAAAAATAACTATCTTTATAGAGCAGTTGGTTAAAAAAAACGCTATTTGCTATTGGGCTATTTGATATTTGACTACCAGGACAGCTACTTTTAACCAAGTTTGTAACACAACGTTTGTAACAAACTTACTCAAATTGTTCTTCACTTTGTACAAGAAGGGAGCTTCAGGTTCCTGCGCTACTGAGTGGAACAGACGTTGTCTCAACTGTAAGTTTCAATGAAAATATTATAATATTTACGGCCAATTTCACAGGTGCCAGGTAAAGCTGTCTGAAACATAGTGCCATACAAATGTTTTTAACTTTGACAACTTTTTTATAGCATGATCTGTGAGATAGCTATCTAGAACTTTACATGGGACCTATAAAACTGGCCGTATATCTGCTTTAGGATCATGTTCAGTCAAAATAACGGCTCTTAGACTTCTGGAGAGAAGTACAAAAGAAGTACACAATTTTTTTATTAAATTATACATACACGGTTCATGTAAAGAATGTG
Organism: Heliothis virescens; assembly: GCA_002382865.2. NCBI lineage: Eukaryota > Metazoa > Arthropoda > Insecta > Lepidoptera > Noctuidae > Heliothis > Heliothis virescens. Next base: position 12,736,850 of record NWSH02000323.1, on the reverse strand, counting down.
TTCATGTAAAGAAAATAAGTACAGTATAATCTCACTAATCCGGCACTTCGATAGATCGGCACGTCCAATAATCCGGCACCCTCCGCCCATGCCTAATTACACATTAAGTGTTACTTTAATACATTACATACATATATTCCCTCTAGGAAATGCTTTCTTTTATTCATTACCTATGAGTTTTGCACTATAATCCAGTAATCCAAACATTCCAATAATCCGGCACCCTCCGGTTTTTAATAGTGCCGGATAAGTGAGATTATACTGTAAAAGCATGGTATTATAAAAAGCATGAGGTCATAAGTGACATAAGTCTAAACGTAACTCACCAGATCGCATATGCCAGTGACTCTCGTCAGCTTGTCCTGAGACAAATCTATCTGCACTGGTTTCTCGATGTCAAGGCGCACAGTGCCGCGGGAGCTTGTGCTTGTCGGGTTAGATATATCTGCATATACACATAACAAGCATTACTAACCTGATCAATAATAATTTAAAAGGTCTTATGATAAATCTATATAATATGTTTTTATTATACTTCTTTCGCGATACCATGTAGTATGCGTGGCAGGGAGAAATGAGAACTGTCTATATATAACTGTGATAACCCATCACGGCATGGGAATACACCTTTTTCTTCGGGTTTTCTGTTAAACCAATATTACATTTTGATCCTAATGTCATATCGATCCTTCCTTTAACAAGGAAATGAGTATAACACCGAACCTACTCACTTGATACAGGGGCGACAATTTTGAAAGTGGCGAGCGCGGGCGGAATGTCGGACACCGGGTCAGGCACGCCCTTTGCCGTGGACAGGAGTAGCATGCGATAGCTGTTCGGATTGCTGCTCGGATTGCTGCTCGGATTGCTGTTCACATTGCTGTTTGGATTGTTGTTCGGATTGCCGCCCATGCCCAGTGCTACCCACGCGTTAAACAGAGATAGCTGTGGAGTTACATTACAATAATTTAATTATTTAATTATAATATTATAAAGCTGAAGAGTTTGTTTGTTTGAACGCGCTAATCTCAGGAACTACTGGTCCGATTTGAATAATTCTTTCAGTGTTAGATAGCCTATTTATCGAGGAAAGTTATAGGCTGCTTTTTATCCGGGTACGGGCAGTAATTCCCACGGGATGCGAGTGAAACCGCGGGATTTGACTTTGACTTTGACTCGCCCAATGTTATGTGACGACAATTTTTTTTAACGCGGACTATACCTATCAGTATGCGACTATGCGTATTTTACACTCTAAGTCAAGTCAACTGTTTTTATTTCTAATAGGCCTTTGCTCCTATGAAACGTCACACTAGTTGCACGGTTCCAAAAAGTTGATCTTATGGAGAATAGCTGGCAAGAAACTCCATAGACACTGTTTTTAAAAAGTTATATGTTCACAAACATTCTATTACATAACAATAGTAAGCTGATAAAATTATACAATGCAACTGAAAGGTAAACTGTAAATCTATACAATCCAAAAGCGAAGAAAAAGTCGTTTAAGGCGCGGTGAATAGACGACTTTTACGTATTTGAGGGGGTGAAGCAGATGAAGTGGGACACGAGTAGCCCCGCCTACTTGGGAGGCATCGCGCGAATTTCGTCGATGCGGGACTTCCATTGCATTTAGAAGCGTCATTTCACAATTGTAACAAAATGTACGATTGGCCCAGCGCGTCACTCTCCGGATTCGCATCGCTCTTTCGTGATGATAACCGAGATCGAATCTCATTAGATGCATTTCTTTTTTCTTATATTTTAAACATTATATACTTACCTACATATTTTCTTGTTGTTTTTTTTTTAATATATGATATTATTTTTACAATATGATATTTTGTTTTTTTTTTTAATAATTAATAAAAAATATTGTTTTTATTAAAATAATAAACACAGTCAACAGACCTGCAAACACCGACTAGAGCCATGTGAAAAGTTTATTTTATCCCTTTCAGTGTTTTTTATGAAGTCGGTTTTGTTTTTTTGTAAAAAATAATTTATTACTATAAAAACAATAAAATTGTTATAATTAAAATTCCAAACAAGAAAATTGGCAAAAAATAAAATAATCATCAAAAATATTTATTTCAAATAAGAAAATCAATAAAAAGCATAATATAATAGT
>NWSH02000323.1:12658534-12693433 GCA_002382865.2 Heliothis virescens | reverse complement strand
AGTAAACAATCCATGTGCCTGTATTGAATCGCTTTACTGATTATTTTCCGTGTAAAGTCATAGTTCATGAGGAAGTCTGTCCTTGTTGTCTGTTTTCCTCAACCTCTCGGAAGCTTAAAATTCAAGCATGACCTTCAGTATTGACACCTAGTTTTATCTTTCTAAAGGAGCAGTGACATTGCCAATTAGAACTGTCAAAAGAATAAATAAATGTAAAGTAATAAAGTATTGAGGAAATGTATTGTTGTCTGACTGAGGATGACGAGGAAAAGCGATTGGTCTGGTGATTATACCAAGTCTTACAAACACTTAAACCTCGAAAAATCGTCGAAGGTCTTACATAGATAAGTGTCAACCGAGACGATATTATCTATTTGGTGTACATAATGAAATATTCTATTTTTAAATCTCGAGCGAAAAGGCGCATGTACTGATAGGGTATAATGCCGTACATTTGTATAGTGTTCAAGCAAGACTTTAAGGTTAATAGAACTGATAGTATTATTAATACGACTATTGTCAAGATGTCGTCTGCAATATACAGCGATACCAGGTCTAGCGTTGAAACTCATAGTACAGACGACGGCACATCACGTTACCACAATCTGTCAAATTTCTTCAATGGATTTTCAACCTTATCCCAATAGTGGAACGTTCGATTGGTGAAATTTGAAATTAGACAGATTCGTACATGTTGACCTGCTGTCATCTGTACTGTCTGCAAACATGCTCAAGAATTGTGAATTTAAATGTGAATGTAGTCTTTATCTGCTGATGAAATATTGCGTAAAGGCTGCTATTGTGTGTTTTGCTATGCGTGTTGTTTTTTCCATTGGAACCGGCTTTGTTATTTATAGGTACTTAATTCTTGTGCCTATGTTATTGTTAAAAATGCTACCTCGTTAAGAGTAGTAAAGTAAAATCAAGCGACTTGCGAACTATATCAACATTTTATTCATGCTGTATTAAAATGTACACTATCTACAGTTATTAAATCTATACTAATATTATAAAGCTGAAGAGTTTTTTTGTTTGAACGCGCTAATCTCAGGAACTACTGGTCCGATTTGAAAAATTCTTTCAGTGTTAGATAGCCCATTTTTCGAGGAAGGCTACCGCTGGCGGAAGCTAGTTAGTTATATAAAGTATTTACAACAATCTAAAAACATTTTTGTTCGGTGTACATTCAAATTATATTATATTTTAGAGTTTTGCTGCTCCTGTATGCTGTGCATTAGATAAACTGATATAAGCTTATTGCTCAACTTGTAAATATTTGTGCGCACACTGCATATTACCATATTACATACTGCTGCAAACTGGACGCGAATGTTTTTATCATTAAAGTGGGTCGCAACTTCATAGGAATTAATTAGAGGCTTAAATAAAAGAGTCCTTTGCTTGGCTTATTTTATTTTCTGGCGAATAAGGGAATAATGATAAATTGTAAGTACATTATTTCCGCTGTTGCTTGCTTGCTCTGCAAAGTAACAAAGAGTTTTAAACATTTTTACATTATTGATTGTCATTCTTGCGGCCTTAATTGTATTTGCGATTGTTTAAAAGCATTAATGGAAATAACACAAAATAAATAAAAAATATACATTTACCCTTGTCAGAAAGTCTGACTTTACATAACCATTGTATACATTATACTTATACAAAATGCGATATGGATATATAATGAAATGGATGCGATACTGAAAAAGATCTAGTTACTTACGATAAAAATAAACAAACAGAAACTGCATTGATTCTAAGATAGAACGGATTAAGTAAATTGTGCAAGTAAACGGCTTGCTGATTCATCACTTCTATCTAAATGATCTCAAGGCAATTACTTATACGATTTTATATCCCTTTTGCAGGTGGAGTTCTACCAGCCAGAGCTCCCGCTCTTGAACCGAGACAACGTCGGCTTAATAGTAAAGCTGTTGCCTAACGAGCTGCCGGGCTCGACCGTGGTCATCGCCACTACACATCTCCTCTACAACCCCAAGAGGACAGACGTCAGACTAGCGCAGATGCAAGTCTTCCTGGCTGAGATCGACCGCTTCGCTTACTATGATAACGGGAGAGAGTGAGTTGTAATATAGGAGTCCCGAACAGATTATCGATTCACACTTTAACTATGCCACGGAACACCGAAAGCACAATTGGCTAATGAACAGTTCCTAGAAAAAAAAACATAGGCCGATACAATTATAAACCAATATTTCACACTAGAATGATCCACCGCCCGGTATCATGACAGGCTAATACGTGGGTTGGTGGTAATTGCAAATATTGTTTTTATTAAAATTAGACCAAAATAAATATGTGGTCACAGCATATCGAACCTAGATGTTGGTAAAATTGTTCATTATCGAATCGCGCTTCGTGCTTTCGGTGTTCTGTGGCATAATTCAAGTGTGAATCGGTAATCCGTTCGGGACTCGAAATAAAGACGTCATTAAATAAGACCGTTACTGGGTATTAATAGAAATGAGATTTTTATTTTATATTGTTTAATTGTTTTCAGATCGGGGCATCATCCTATAATAATGACGGGTGACTTTAATTCCACACCAGACAGTGCTGTCATAAAACTGCTAGATAGAGGACATGTTAGGTATGCTTTGGGCTCGCTATATTTTCTTAATACTCAAGCGTTAGCCGAATTATTATTTTTTTACTATTTATAAACATAATTCGAGAATACTATTGCTATAACCTCTATCATGCCGATATTCATGTTAAACATTAAACACAAATAGTAGAGTGTCATTGCTCAAAGTGTGCAATTCATAATAAAGCAATTTATCTACAGCGCAAGTCCTTACCGAGATAATTCTGACTGGAGACGCATAGGCGTGACGGACAACTGCCAACACCTCTCAGTGATCCTGAACAGACAGCAGGGGCTTGAGACTAAGTTCAGTAACATTAAAGTGAGTTCGTTAGTAAACCGATGACGTTGTTTAGTACACAGAAACAAGGTAGTGAAATTACTTCACGCCCCAGAATATTTAAATCTACTGTTTAAAGTTAGCAGTGACCTAGGCTTTCCCGCGGGATCGGGAACAACCAAACACTTAATGACAAGTAATTTTGTATGATCCATCTTTTGCTGGAAGAAGTGTCTTACCAGCAACGCTAGCCTCTAGAATAAGACCCATTTTAGATATCTGGTTCTATTAAGGCATAGCAATATGAGCTACACACATACTTTTGAGTTTGTTTCTGTGTTTCTTCACTATACAGACTTCATCTCGCTTAAAAAAAAGACGTGTAAAAGTGTTGATTTCAACCTATTTGAAAAATAAATACCATTTATCAAATATTTAATGATTATAATATAGAATCATTTTACAGATATACAACTCGGAGTATTATACGGAGCAGGCGGAGTCGTGCGGACATTCTGCCCTCACTGAGCAGTTCAATTCGATGTTCAACAGCGGCGTTATCGGACACTCGCTCAAACTGGGCTCAGTTTACAACTCGTTCAAAAGTGATGGACAGTGTGTAGCCACCACCTTCCAAGACTACTGGGTTACCGTCGACTATATCTATTTTAGGTAAGCTAACAAAGCGGCACAAAATAGACACGCGTTTCATGTAGAAGTATAACAAATCGGTCTTACTTGCGATGAAATTATAAAGGTTTACGATACCTCTTTTCTCCCGACCGTGGTCACGGGTAGACTGATGACAGCGACGCCTCCGTCAAGTGCAGGGTTTCTTAACTATCACTTGGTCGTCACAATTTTCACTTTTTGAGATCGTATTGGCGAAACGTCGGGAGAAAAGAGGTATCGTAAACCTTTATAATATCATCGCGAGTAAGACCCGTTTGTTATCTAAAATATGTGTAGAAGTTGCGAAAGTTTAAAAACATTTAGGTTACTAGCCTCTCGCACACTGCTTGTGCGATTAGGCCCTAAGTCAAACGCGTTATTATATATGATGGTCGTCTTTACAATACGTAATCTACTACAGGTTAATTGTCATATTTCAGTTGCTGCAGTTCATTGAGGGTGGTGGAACGCTTGCGGTTACCTACCGAGACCGAGTGCGAAGTGCTTGGCCGCCTGCCTAACGAGGTGTATGGTTCCGACCATCTGGCCCTCGCTGCCGTCTTCGAACTGAAGCCATACAAGTCTACTTTGTAATTCACACAAAATAATTCATTACTAGACTATAAAATATTGTACGATTATTGATTAGCATTATTAGATTATTGATTGTATTCGTGACTAAGCAGCTCGGCGTAAATTAATTGAGTAACACTACGATGCAATAGAAAAGTACATATTTTAGATTTTTTAAGCCAACTCGACTAGGAAATTATGAATATATTTTGCTTCGCCGTTTTATTGCTGATGCGAATACGTACTCGTTCTATTAGTGTATTTGTCGACGGTCGTACTTTACTGTAAATACCTCTTCATTAACAATAAGAAAAGTTTAGGTCTCTAACATTTTACATTGGTTAGGTAGTGTCGTGATTTGTTAATTATTTATTAATGTCATTCTAAAACGAGACAGTCAAAAAACTCCACTTCTCAACAAAAGCCTCTCCCAAACTGGGGGGATTCGCCCATAATGTTCACAGCGCTGCGAGGCGTCTAATATCCCAGTGGGTGCTGTGTGGTGGTTATACCGCCACCAGTCGGTCGCCAGAGCAGGGTGCACCATGGGCAGGTAAGGTTAGCAATTGGGGCAGAATGATGTCCGTTTGCTCTCCTAAACCCCCTTTTTGGCTATGACGAAAACGATATAATCTCTCTGGATGAAATAATTATTTATGTCTGTATTAAAACGTAAAACTTTAACATATACGTAGTCATTTAAGAATACCATGTGGTCACGTCGCCTGTACGCTCGATTACTGGTAAGATGTACTTTTAAATTAACACCTGGTTATCTACTTATAATCACAAACAACATGTTTGCACACGCCAAATGATTGTCAGTATAAGAGACCTTTATTGTATCCAATCTACTGAGGCTTCGTTATCAATTAAATCAAGTTGATTATTGACATGATAAATAATAATTAGACATTTTATAGATAGTAGTAATTGTGAGCCCTCTTCAATTCTAAGACCTGGACTCAAATAAAGCGGAGTGGAGGGGAGAAAAATAGGATTTCTTTATTCAAACATATCGTCTATCCTCCCACTCAATGGTATCCGTAGAAATTCCACTGGTTCGCTCCCCCAATCGCTCCGCTTTGGTAGAATTTGGGTCTCAGAATACCTTTGTCAACTGTACGCAAGCTGTGGTCATTATTAATTTTGTAACGTAATCTACATTCGTTTATAAATGCTAGTATTTATGAAAACCTTACTGTCAGATTTGAAAAGGATCAGCGTGTTCAACTGAATTTTGTCGTGAACAAGTAATATGTTTAATTGAAAACGTAATTTATTCTGAAGGTTATATTACCAGTTTATCTATCCCATGTTTATATGATACACAGCCTATTTTTGAACCAATGTGTCTGCATCGCGGTCATGGATTGGGTTGACGTAATTGTAATATATTGCATTGTTTTATTTTATAGATTTTTAATGTGACGGAAAGAATAAATGAATATTTTTTTTTATCTACGAGGGTTTTATTCGTTGATGTGGTAATTTTTCCTCATCTTAAAATATCACGGAGAGAAACACCAGGGACACCTCCAACGGCTTTTTTTAATTCGGGCACTGGAGGTAATTCCCTCGGAATGCGGGTGAAACTGCTGAAATGATTAACATTAAAAAAATGACATGCACATTCCTCGCTTAAAAAAAACGGTCGCGCGTACTGTCTATTGAGCGATGATTTCGACAAACATTCGTAAACGGCTTATGCTCAATTCACACTGAAAGAGCAGCGGCGGTGCGAGGTGTCGTGGAGTGTAGTGTGCGGTTGGCGGGGTCACGCGGAGAAAAAACGAGCCCTCGTGCGCCACCGCGCGGTTTGCCAGCCTGTTACCGTGGCCTTACGGCTATTGCTCGCTTCGAGTCTCGCGGCTGCACGCGGAGGGCGGCGTACAGTTTCGCTCCAAATCAGTTTCAACTCTTAATTACACCCATAGAAATTAAAATAGTCGAACTTTTCGGTTTTTAGCCTCACTGATTTTTTCCAGGATTGTGTCGTAGTAAAGTATAGCCGCTATTTCAGCTTCAATGGTCAGAACTGATTACGCGGATAGTCTGTCTTGGCTCATCGTGCTTCTCAAATAGATTTTTATCAATTTCAACTTTGATAAGCTTCTCGTGGCGGAAGCTATGCTGACCGGAACTGTGAGCATAAGTAATTCTAATTGTATAAAATATATAAATCTATACATCTATACATATAATAAAATTGTAGACAGAGCTGTGTCTTTACATTGAATATTTTTTCGAAAAAATCTATACACATAATAAAATTGTAGACAGAGCTGAGTCTTTACATTGAATATTTTTTCGAAAAAATTAGTGCTATGTATTATTTGTATACTACTGAAGCCAAAACAATAGTTTTTAAAATTTTTGTCTGTTTGTCGGTTTGTCTGTTCGCGATGGAATCAAAAACGGCTGAACCGATTTGAAAATTCTTTCACTGTTGGGAAGCTACACTATCCGCGGATAACATAGGCTATGTTTTATCCAGGTACGGCAAGTCGTTCCCACGGGACGCGAGTAAAACCGCGGTAATATGAAAGCTCACTGATTAATGACGAAATCTCAGAAACTATAACACCTACCAACTTGAAATTTGGCAGGTAGGTTCCTTATAGGGTGTAAAAATACTCCAAGAATCATTTTTTTGAAATTCCACCCCTAAGGGGTAAAAAAGGGGTTTGGTAATTTGTATGAAAGTCCAATGATTTTTGAAGAAAGAGACATGAAAGATTTTGCAGATAGGTCTTTTATAGGGTGTAGACATTATCTAGGAACGGATTTTACAAAAATCTGCCCCTAGGGGCGTAAAACGGGGGTTGATAGTTTGTATCGAAGTCCTATGTTTTTGAAGTAAGACATGAAAAGCAGATAGGTCCGTTATAGGTTGTAGACATTATCTAAGAAAAGATTTTGCGAAAATCTGCCCCTAGAGGTGTAAATCGGGGGTTGGTAGTTTGTATGAAGTGTTGGTTTGTTTGTTTGTTGTTCACGCTAATCATCAGGACTACTGGACGGATTTGAATTATTATTTTTTGTTGTATAGGTATATTAAGTCTGGGCAACACATACGCTATAATGGAAATTGAGATGATCTATCTGAGGTACAAAAATGGTACCATAGTAAAAACTGATGTGGAGCTCCAAGAGCCCAGCTACACTTTAACCTATAGGAAAGAAATTAGTAAAAGTGATATGAGCTGGTGGGCATTTCCTGTTGACTTGCAAAAATGAGAGATCTGGAACATCTCGAATCGTCTCGCGCATCCCGTTGTTTCCCCGGGCTCTTAGAATTCGACATCAGACGTTTCAGATCTTTGATTTTGACAACCCGTTGTCGCTGGCATAAGCGACATGATCTGCGTACGAAGACGCTGGCAGAAGCTAGTAAGTGATAAATGCCATCCACGTTACTTACAAACATTTTCACGTAAAATTGGCAGGTTGAGTCTCGCCAGCTCACTTAATGGGCCCCCGGGGACTAAAAAATTTGCAACAACCTCACCCTTCAGTCGCACATATCCCTGTTGTACCCAACAGTAACATGAGCCGCTGAAGGGTTAGGTTATCTCGGCGGTGGGTCCAGCGTCACCGGCCCACTTGCTACATGACCCTACTCTAGGTAGTGACTCTATTCTAGTGACTCCACTCTGGACGGCCAATGAAAGCAAGCCAGAGGCGGGGGACCTGTCCCCGTCATGGTTCACTCCAGTCAGCTGGAGGTGAGGGATGGTATCCTCTCCCTGAAGCATTTGGTAACCCCGGGGTCACTACTCCTCGTCAGCCGCTTTAAATGCCCTGCGGCCAGGTTATTATTATAGTATTTTCAATATATGATGAGTTGCCTGAGACTTCATAACCGATAGTTATGGTGATGTAACCTCACGAAATTTAATCGATTATTTTATAATAGGTATCGACTGGGTTGACAAAGAAAACGGAATCAGAATTGCGGATTTTTTCATCAAGTCACATTCCATTTCACGCATTTGACATTTCCGACATTCTTCAAACTCATTATTTTTTACATTATTTCATTATAACATAAAGTTCTTTTATTGTTATAATAGAAAAGAAATTTATGAACGCTCTGGGTAACACCAGGGTCACCAGTTTTAAACTTTCTGATCTTCTATTCGTGATGGAATCAAAAACCGCTGAACTGATTTGAAAATTTATTTCACTTTCATGAAGCTACATTATCTCTGGGTAACATAAGCTCTATTTTATCCGGGTACGACAAGTTGTTCCGACGGGACGCGAGTAAAACAGCGGTAGTATGTAAAATCTAAATCTCAGAAACTGTAACACTCATCAACTTGAGATTTAGCAGGCAGGTTCCGTACCTATAGGGTGTAAAAATGTTCTAAGAATGTCTTTTTTTAATTCCACCCCTACGAGGGTAAAAAAGGGTAAGGTAATTTGTATGGAACTTCCATGGTTTTTGAAGTAAGAGACATGGCATTTTGCACCTTATAACGAGGTAGGACCTAAGAACGGATTTTAGGAAAATCTACCCCTAGGGGTGTATAGCGGGGGTTGGTATTTTGTATGGAAGTCTTATACTTAATGTATGCTCTATGGTTAGTGTGGAAGTGTACTATTCATGTACCTTCACAAATTAACTCCCCTTTTGGGGCTATGTTCCTTCTTGAAGCGGGTGAAACCGCTGGCAGAAGCTAGTACAAATATAAGATGTGCACTACGGCATTCACAATAAAGGATGGGGATAAGGGCAGGACGATGATGATGATTCCCATTGTCGTTGAACGTCAGCGCAAGTATTGCATTTTTCGCTTACAATGGGTAGTCACGTTGATCTTTGTACCTAACTGTAGCCACTCTCTTTATTGCATTTAAGATTAGCGCAATATTTATTCCGATGATAGGCACTAACGTTTGTCGAAGACGACCCTACATTATGTACGTAACTAGCTTCCTCCAGCGGTTTCACCCGTTTTCCCGTGGGAACTACTGCGCCCACCCGGATAAAAAGTAGCCTATAGCCTTCCTCAATAAATGGGCTACCTAACATTGAAATATTTTTTCAAATCGGACCAGTACTTCCTGAGATTAGCACATTCAACAAACAAACAAACTCTTCAGCTAGATTATTTAAATTTACAAAGGAAATACGCAAAGCAGGATTATCGACCTTCGGGCATGGCTTACAGCTACAATGCTTTCACACCAGTGGATTTTCAGCGGTTTGCAAACGCCTAAACAAACAATTGCCCACTACCGTTTCGAAAGACGACACAAGAAACTGCGAGAGGTATTTTGGCGCATGGAATGTCTCGCGCCTAAAAAACAAATTTGTGTAACATCCGCTGATGTGAAATCATTGTAAGCAGGTATACATTAGTTGCACAGCAGAACAAAATTAAAATCAATTCGCTTAACAGCAGGGTTTTCCAAATGAAACAACAAGTTCGTTTTATTTAGTCATTTATACAATTTGGAATCATAAATTATATGAAAAACAAAAACCATTCTTACAGTAGGTACAGCTTAGCACTGCCACGTTACAACTTAAGTACAAAAATTGGAAAAAGCTCCAGACATACAATGGAATTTACCGAAACGGGTATTGTAAGCAATATAGTTTCGTGCAGAAGTGTATCAATTATGGGGAAGTAGGCATTATTATATTCGGGATCACGTGTTCTTAGAAACTGAAATTGGTGGTTTAGTGGCACAAGTGAATACCTAAGTGCAAATTCCACTAAAGAGTTAAAGTCCTAAGGGACTTCCCGTAAATAAGGCTGTTGATGTACCTATTTTAACTGAACGCCAGTTCAGGTGCTCTTTTTGAAGTTCTTATTATCAATAAAACTACACTGTCAGCACGTTTTGTTTATTAACCTCCGTCTGAAATCATAGGGTCACTCACATCGCTGATATTATGGTGCGCAATCCCGAAGTGACAATAAGGTCTACAGTCCAAATTAACCTTCCGCAAAGTTAAAGAGATTATTTTATCTCCGCATCATTCAAAAACATTGTTCTGTTTAATTTTATATAGGTACTTTTTGATTGTGTATACTAGCCATCGACAAAAAGATGGCTGGTTTGTGAGCATTTCTGAGTAATACACTTGGCTCAATTTAAGCATTAAATTACAATTTTTCCGTATTAACCACACCTATGAGCCTTCGCTTCGCATACCAGACAGTAAACAACCACCACATTAACTAAAAATGATCACTTGCCATAGTGCCATTAAATATATATGTCGCAGTCGAAATGCATAATCCGCCGTATTACATTACCGCTAGCCGTTATCAAAAGCAGGGCCGTTATGTATTACGGCGGATTAACGATAAGCTGGATTGTCATTGCGATACGTTCTACACTTTGGCGGCTCACGTTCAGCCGCATTGCACATTGTAGGGTGACCATGTGATAACAAAAAAAACTGTTCAATTTCACATGAAATTTATCCTTGAAGTCACTATTTACAGTCACATTTGTCACGTTTTTCTCGTCAAAACCATTATTAACTTCACATTTTATAATCAAACTTTCTGTATTCGACGCCATTGTTGTTGTTGTTGTGGCAGGCAGCGCCGCGCGTGCTAAAAATGGGAACTAAAAACTGTCAAAGAGGCGGTTAACGAACCATTCTTTGATATTACAGCTAGCGGCATTAAAGAACGTATAGCGCCGAACACATTCCAGCGCAATTTCATTCAGCCGTATTCAATCCAACTAATCGATATTCCGCCGTAATACATAACAGCCCTGCTTTTGATAACGGCTGGCTGTAATGTAATACAGCGGATTATACAATGGGACTGCGACATATACACCATGCGGCGAAAGTGATCAAAGTAAATAATACAAAATGTTCCATAATTATACATGCCCTAGCCAGGGAGTGACGTAATCATGACGTCTATGAAAAGATGTACCGTGGACTTGCTTAACGAATACGTCTTAGTGAACAATTCTGGTTATAGAAAAGGTCAGTACAAGTAAATAGCCAAAAGTCAATCTCAGTCAGTTGCTTAATTTTGTTGCAAATGTAGTATTTTCCAGGAATCACCGATAGTTGATTGGTAAGCTCTCAAATCATTTAATTTTTGCAGCTTCTGTCTATTTGCTTGTAACGATGAACATATCTCTAATTATTGATCACTAGGACGTGATCAGTTACAATTATTATGAATAACACGGAATGTTTCACATCAAACATGCCTTGAATATTTTCTTCATATTTTTGTGCTTTTACAAGATCTGAGTTATCCACGATATCATCGCAACATATCACATTTTCACAAATAGTGTTATAAAAATAAATCCGTGAATATCAAACGTATAATTTCGACTAAACAGCCTAGGACTATGTTTGGAATCGCTCGTTAAATTACCAATTGTTTATGCACGTACGATTTGATGAACTCCGAAACAGACTCATGAACTAGAATAACAGTAAATTTTGACCGGACAGAAGTTCCTTAAAATGACGAACTTTAGTAAACCATCCAGTGATGTCCTTCAACCCTATATTCAGCACTTAACATTGCACCATTGATTTTAATATTTCAGTTTATCCCAATAGAGGACATAAATTCAAGTCATGATAACAATCCATTGTCTTAGCGAAGTCAACAACAAATGTCAGGCTAGTGAGCTGGTCGCACTTCGGATGTCATCTAGGGAAATGTTTCCGACTTAACAAATACTCATCAACTTCGATAAAATCGTAAAATTACCACCCTAGATTACAACAATATAACAAACATTTCCAAATTTTATTTCATATTTAACTCTAGGTGGATGTAGTGCCAATGACATGACAAGGGAGCAATGCAAAGTTCTTTCGTTCAGACACTGATCAATTTAATATTTAAAATTTAGAATTTCATGAATATTCAGTACCAAGATATATTCATTATAATAACAACGACATACATATATGCGCATATCACTTACTTCACGAGCGATGGGACCATGAAAAAAATCAAAAATATTTATTCGGAAAATTTGTACTTAATTAAGAATTATCTGTTGGCTTTACTGAACCTATGTTACATTAACTATAGGAGCTAGAAAATGGAATTTCTTCGCCGTTACACCTATTTATCTAATAATACTGGATGGATATTAAATATAATAAATTATCGCGAAAAATTCAGATTATTTCATAAGATCTCATCATTTTTTTTGTAAGTATACTAGTCGAAAAGCTCTTAATATTATAAATCCTTAATGTTATGTATTGTAAGAGGATAATGTAATTATGTATCTAAAGAATTCGCTCCAATTTAACTTACATTAGGTGATGAAAGATACAAGAAGTTATTACATATCATTTTAATTCAAATAATAGTTTAAGCTCGTAGCTAGCGTAACCCGAATCATTGTTCATAGAGTAGGCGATCAAATGAACACGACATACTTTGATTCTTCAAAGATTGTCGATACTTATAAAATATCGAATATATAACTCGTAACATAAACTTTTGTATATTTATTGTTTCGTGTAGATAATCTTGTAAATAACGCCAATTATGAACGTGAATTTATATAAATAATTACGTTAATACGATATTCAATTTGAAATTTGTGATTTTATATTCAATATTTGAACACGATTTGACCTGGACGGAGAGGGGGCTGGTGAACAAGGAAAATTATACCTACTGAGATATAAAGTTTATACGAGTTCTGCGCGTGTCACACTCCTTCTGAGTCCATCGATATCGGTGAAAATAAGAAATGCGCAGTGTGAGCAGCGTGACAAGCCCTAGACAATATTATAACATTAAACAGCACTGCGATGACTATATACTTGAATTTTAAGCGCAATAACACGCGTAAAGGCATCTATCAAGAAGTAAAACTGGCACATTTTTATTAAATCCGCAAAACATACAGCGGGGTCCCATCGTACGTTTCGGAATTCATGCAAACACAACGGCCTCGCTCGTCCCTCAGCCGAAACAATCCAAGCAAAACATATTAAATATACTTATTAAAAAAAAAACAACAAATATTTCGATATACCACACACTGCTAAAAGTTTGCAGATATCACCTAACTATAAATCTTAAATTAAATTCAATTTAATTTACAGATAAAATTACTGATTACAGTTGCCTCCTAAAGACCATATTAAATATAGTCTGTCATAACGGACATTTCAGACTTCTTAATAAATTTAAAAATTTTCCAACTCCTTCCTAACTACAAGATTGATATTAAGTAGTACTCAAGTAAATAGAAAATCGTGATTTCTCATGTGAAATCTACGTGGTTTTACTATCTACGACCATTTAATATTTTCGTCTTGTCAACATAATATTATTTGAGAATGTTTTACGAAGTGTGATGGTTGAGAAATTAATCTTACTGTTTGCACCGGGCCCGTGTTAGCCGCCTCTGTATACATATACTACGTACGAAATATTAACTAATAATACTGAGCGAAAATTATAATACGCCTATTTTAACTGGCGTTACTACAATTTTGGCCAACTTGAGTAATTCACAATTTACCACTATTCTGTTTGTTGTATATGAGAGTCGACCACACAGGTGTTACCCGATCCTTCCCACGCGATCGTTGCCAGGACAAAGCCCGCAATCATCTGACGCGATCAACTCTGCCCGAAACTCTGATTGACTGCATCATGGTTTGTTCTGCCTTTTTTGTTTAGCTTTATCACAATTATCTAGAGGTTATCATACCGATGTATCATGTTTAGGGCACAGTTAAGCCGAAGATATAAACACCATCTCAATGTGACACACCACTTGTGACGTCAGTGCGCAACAGCGCAGCAATATTTAAACTGCAGACAAGAATAGAGATTGCGAAACTAGTGAGGTCACGCAGCAGATGTCTCAAACGTGTACGTACAATGAATCTGATAAAAGTATATACTTAGGTTACAATCGACCAAGACTCATTTACACCATCTACATATGTTCTGAAGCGCAAGGAGTCTAAGCGGAATATCGAGACACAGTATTTGTGTAAATTGAGACTGATCCTAAATGTGGAATTTAACTAGACATTAATTTGCTATGATTAAACAGACACGTAATGTAAATGAGATTTAGTCACATTTTTACATCATCATACCCTTACTGCAAGACAACCTTGTATGAACACCCAGTTATTATATCTCAGTAAACTATATTTTTTGAAGATGGAGTAGTATTTTGATGTTTTTAAATCTATCTATCAATAGATGATAGACATAGTGAAGGTATAGCGCGTTATTCGACTCTTTGATGGTCTAAATAAGAGAGAAAACATTGACGTCGATTGGTTTCTCTATGCTCTTTCTTAACACACGAGGAATGAGTAGAAATCCAAAGTATTTTACTTCATGACTGTGTTCGTTACAAGGTTTTCTTTACAAAGTTTAGTTTTCCCCCGAGACTAATCATCTATTGTTCACGTGTGAGGTATACTATACTGGGTGAACGCTGCCATGATGGCGGTTTGAATTACTTATTGTCACGTTGCAGCTTCCTTCACAAGATGGAAAACAGGACCCGAGTGCTTCCCAATTTCATAAACTATAATATAACGTAATGTGCTTTCTACACTTTATACTTGGTACATTAACATTGACTGACATATATTGTTTTCGTCGCAACAGCCTCGGCGTTATACGTATGCCGTAACATGTAGTATACACGGTTTACTAACTCCGAACATTTAACACAAATCGATTATATTGACAAATGAAGTTGGTGAATGATAGTCTTTACACATTGAGCATCAGTAAAATGTTATAATAGACAATGACTGAAATTAACAATGCGATTCCTTCAGGGCTACTTCATGATGTCACTCCGCAACGTTGTTCATGAATGATTGCCCAAATATTCCACCGATCACTTACAACAGACAACACATACGAAGTATAATTAAGACTATTTTAATAAATTAATTTGCCAAACAATTCGAATCTAATTGACAGACATTATTGATATTCTTTACAACGAAGACACTCAAATTATAATTATAGTGTAATCAGTTAAACATGCTTTCTTTGAAGCGAACACCTAATTATGAATATGCAAGTCTGTATCTGACTATCACATTGTCATGGCCGAGGTTTGAGCTCCCGCTCCGGGTCATGGCTCATTCTTGCGTGTTCGAACAGTGACTGACAAATTTTAACAATTCGCTACTCTATGTCCCGCTATTGCCCAATCTCTGCAATAAATATATATACAAAAGGAGAATCATAGTATAGCATATCCAACAGCTTAATAATCTTTGACTTCGGAACGAATCTCTTCAAATCTCATACCTATTATGGTCAGGGATCGGCAAGTGTCAGTCACTGTCGGAAATCCGCGTATTTAATAGCTATTACAATATATTACCGAAATCGTTATTTTATTATTAATTAAACACCACTTGACATTGAAACACTGTTTTTAATTGTCTACTAACACTCACAACGTAGTTTTCAGAAGGAATGATCGAGGGTGAAGACCAATTGTAGACACAGCATGCCATCGCAAACAAGCTTTAAGTTCTGTCGTGGAGCTCAGTTCTAAGATGTTCACAGCGATCATTCGCAATCTTTCACTCACTAAATCTGTTTGTGCTAAAAGTCCTTTGAAACTGCGTGATCTATCCTGCGTGAATGACCATGAATGCTCAATGCTAAACAGAGATGAGCCGGAATCCAGTTCTAATCTTGGTTTTGGCCTATTGCATACATGGTTAAGTGAGTCCAGAGATATATGCCCAGTATAAGGGCAGCACTTAAACTACTATCAATATCTACTTATCTACACTAGACTATAATATAGGGCGTAAATATGTCTTTTCACCTAGATGTTTTAACGCTATGAAATGTGTAATGATATGATGTAATAATTATTTCGGGTGTAATCTATACCTAATAATTAATTGTCTTCTTTACAACTCAAGTCTAAACAAGTCATAGGACAGACAGACGGGAATTGATCAATAATGTCTTTAAACTTTTTTTGCGCTTCTTCCGTGTTTGTTGTTCAGTTGTTGGCATATGAACATAACAAAATGTTTAACCGTTTACAACACCTCGAGACAAGACTGGAGCTTTACATGTGACTATTTTTAGGCAAGTAGGTAATTGGTATCTTTTTTCTATGTTAGTATAATAGCTAAGCCCATTAACTATACTTTTGGTCGTTATATGGGGAAATACGTTCCATCAAAGATTGTATAATAGGTAACTACGATTTTTTTAAGATTTTTACTTCTAAAATTTTTAACACCAGATAAGTTTAAATACTGGAATTGCTGATGTAGGTGTTGCTCTGCGCTTAACTGTGTCGGTCGAGTCGCGTCTGCTGTCTGACTTACTTACAACATATATAATAAATTCACTTCTTTCTAGATATGTTCAAACTGTATAAGCTAATACAATCGTTATGACTTAGTAAACGACTGAAAATATAAGTGTCCTCGCATACGCGTAGTGCTGATAGCGCTCACGCAGTCAACGACCGCCACGTTTGCCGGCGCGCGTTACGTGGACTCGAGACCCGTGAGCGCCCGCACAACCTCTGCTCTACGTACAAATAATTAACATCAATAAAATTACCAATAAAATAACAACAATGATGATAGACAAGTACTTTTCCGTCATATTATGTACACATATGTATTATATTTAAATAATTACAATAATAGCCGAGACTGTTGCGCTTGGAACTTGGAACGGGATCGAGGGCGGGTACATCGAGGGTCTGGGCGACGTGTACATGATTAATTACTGGAATATCATTTGACATTGTTCCACACACGACGATTTCACAACAACATAAATAATTTAAGTACGGTAACTTATTCTAAATTCAAACTGGTGTCACGAACTTCCTTCACATTATTGTGGTAAATGCTTGCTGTTCCGAAACTGCCATTGAACTAAATGATTGAACCGTTCTGAGTAGAGCGCGCTAGACAGCGCAGCGGTACAAGACGTGGATGGGTCGGTGTTGCGTCGGTCTGGAGGCAGTTCGGCTCGGGTTGCAGGGCCAGGGGCCAAACAACTGCAGCTGTGACTGAATGAGTGAGTGTAATGTCCGTGTCATGTCCAGTGATCGAATGTCCGTGGCCGGCAGCCGGGCCGGCGGATTGCGGCGCGCGCATCCCGCCCGATACAACTATTTACAAACTATGGTCAAGCTCAAGCAACATCTGGTAAATGTTCTCCGTTAACGGAAATTCTATAGGCCTATTCTGATTATTTTATTTGTCACAAAGAACCTAATTATTTATTACACAGTGTTGAGAATAGAAAGTGTAGGTATAATATAAGCTTTTTAAAGCAGCTTGATTATTATTTACAATCGGAGCCGATGGCCGCAGCGGATCGAACTCTCTGTAGAAGCGTATTTAAAATAATTTTTTTATTGTTTTTTTAATGATTTTTTTAAAACTTGTTCTTCTAACCTTAATATGAGTAATCTAATTGGGTTTGAGATTGAATCAAGCAGCTATATAAGAAATTCACAGTAAGATTGTTGTGTCGGGTTAATCGGCGGGATCGTGTCGGTNGCTCATTCTTGCGTGTTCGAACAGTGACTGACAAATTTTAACAATTCGCTACTCTATGTCCCGCTATTGCCCAATCTCTGCAATAAATATATATACAAAAGGAGAATCATAGTATAGCATATCCAACAGCTTAATAATCTTTGACTTCGGAACGAATCTCTTCAAATCTCATACCTATTATGGTCAGGGATCGGCAAGTGTCAGTCACTGTCGGAAATCCGCGTATTTAATAGCTATTACAATATATTACCGAAATCGTTATTTTATTATTAATTAAACACCACTTGACATTGAAACACTGTTTTTAATTGTCTACTAACACTCACAACGTAGTTTTCAGAAGGAATGATCGAGGGTGAAGACCAATTGTAGACACAGCATGCCATCGCAAACAAGCTTTAAGTTCTGTCGTGGAGCTCAGTTCTAAGATGTTCACAGCGATCATTCGCAATCTTTCACTCACTAAATCTGTTTGTGCTAAAAGTCCTTTGAAACTGCGTGATCTATCCTGCGTGAATGACCATGAATGCTCAATGCTAAACAGAGATGAGCCGGAATCCAGTTCTAATCTTGGTTTTGGCCTATTGCATACATGGTTAAGTGAGTCCAGAGATATATGCCCAGTATAAGGGCAGCACTTAAACTACTATCAATATCTACTTATCTACACTAGACTATAATATAGGGCGTAAATATGTCTTTTCACCTAGATGTTTTAACGCTATGAAATGTGTAATGATATGATGTAATAATTATTTCGGGTGTAATCTATACCTAATAATTAATTGTCTTCTTTACAACTCAAGTCTAAACAAGTCATAGGACAGACAGACGGGAATTGATCAATAATGTCTTTAAACTTTTTTTGCGCTTCTTCCGTGTTTGTTGTTCAGTTGTTGGCATATGAACATAACAAAATGTTTAACCGTTTACAACACCTCGAGACAAGACTGGAGCTTTACATGTGACTATTTTTAGGCAAGTAGGTAATTGGTATCTTTTTTCTATGTTAGTATAATAGCTAAGCCCATTAACTATACTTTTGGTCGTTATATGGGGAAATACGTTCCATCAAAGATTGTATAATAGGTAACTACGATTTTTTTAAGATTTTTACTTCTAAAATTTTTAACACCAGATAAGTTTAAATACTGGAATTGCTGATGTAGGTGTTGCTCTGCGCTTAACTGTGTCGGTCGAGTCGCGTCTGCTGTCTGACTTACTTACAACATATATAATAAATTCACTTCTTTCTAGATATGTTCAAACTGTATAAGCTAATACAATCGTTATGACTTAGTAAACGACTGAAAATATAAGTGTCCTCGCATACGCGTAGTGCTGATAGCGCTCACGCAGTCAACGACCGCCACGTTTGCCGGCGCGCGTTACGTGGACTCGAGACCCGTGAGCGCCCGCACAACCTCTGCTCTACGTACAAATAATTAACATCAATAAAATTACCAATAAAATAACAACAATGATGATAGACAAGTACTTTTCCGTCATATTATGTACACATATGTATTATATTTAAATAATTACAATAATAGCCGAGACTGTTGCGCTTGGAACTTGGAACGGGATCGAGGGCGGGTACATCGAGGGTCTGGGCGACGTGTACATGATTAATTACTGGAATATCATTTGACATTGTTCCACACACGACGATTTCACAACAACATAAATAATTTAAGTACGGTAACTTATTCTAAATTCAAACTGGTGTCACGAACTTCCTTCACATTATTGTGGTAAATGCTTGCTGTTCCGAAACTGCCATTGAACTAAATGATTGAACCGTTCTGAGTAGAGCGCGCTAGACAGCGCAGCGGTACAAGACGTGGATGGGTCGGTGTTGCGTCGGTCTGGAGGCAGTTCGGCTCGGGTTGCAGGGCCAGGGGCCAAACAACTGCAGCTGTGACTGAATGAGTGAGTGTAATGTCCGTGTCATGTCCAGTGATCGAATGTCCGTGGCCGGCAGCCGGGCCGGCGGATTGCGGCGCGCGCATCCCGCCCGATACAACTATTTACAAACTATGGTCAAGCTCAAGCAACATCTGGTAAATGTTCTCCGTTAACGGAAATTCTATAGGCCTATTCTGATTATTTTATTTGTCACAAAGAACCTAATTATTTATTACACAGTGTTGAGAATAGAAAGTGTAGGTATAATATAAGCTTTTTAAAGCAGCTTGATTATTATTTACAATCGGAGCCGATGGCCGCAGCGGATCGAACTCTCTGTAGAAGCGTATTTAAAATAATTTTTTTATTGTTTTTTTAATGATTTTTTTAAAACTTGTTCTTCTAACCTTAATATGAGTAATCTAATTGGGTTTGAGATTGAATCAAGCAGCTATATAAGAAATTCACAGTAAGATTGTTGTGTCGGGTTAATCGGCGGGATCGTGTCGGTCGGAGTGTGTGTACGTGTGTGTGGCGGGGGCGGGTGGCGGCGGGGGCGGCG
The DNA here is from genome assembly GCA_002382865.2 of Heliothis virescens. Lineage (NCBI taxonomy): Eukaryota > Metazoa > Arthropoda > Insecta > Lepidoptera > Noctuidae > Heliothis > Heliothis virescens. The sequence goes on along the minus strand of NWSH02000323.1, from coordinate 12,673,299 downwards.
AGGTCAGGCGCTCTTCACACGTGGCAGGGTGGCGGGGAGCGCGCCGGCAACCGGCCGCGCCACACTGCCGCCGCGTCGTCGTCGCGCCGGCTCGCCACATCTGGAAACATTGTCGGGTCCTGCTTAAACATTGCAAATTATGTTCTCATCACAAATCCGTAATAACCAGCCAGGCCATCATCGGGGTTGGGAAACACTGGGGTCAACAACTACAACGAAGGGTTACAACATCACAGAGCAAACATAGGTTTTTGGTTCACACAATTAGGGCAAACATCACGGGTGACGGGTGATTTGGTAGTGCGGACACGTTCAGAGAGACTTCCAGTTTATTGTATAGTTGTACTAAGTGTACTTTTTAGCAATACACATTGCTTTTCCAGATTTTTCCCGGAATCATAACCGGAGAGCTAGAAGACTTTTTTTATTAAGAACCTATGTAACACAAGTTGAAAATTCGTCCAAAAGCGCTCTTATTACATTCAAACATATAACAACTGGATAACGAGTAGGCTTTAATCAACTTAAAAATATTTAAGACTTTTTTTTGGGTTCCGTCATAACTAGAGTTCCTACAATTACCTCTATTTTCGATACAAATATGCACTCCCTAATGGCTTTAGGCAAATATGCACGCCGATTATCCGATCTCTGGTCATCACCGTCATAAGATCACTGGGTTATCCATCTGTCGCTCTCTTGGAGGTGTCGACTTGCAATGTCAACCGTTTATTCAACTATATGGAAGTCATAAACAAATCAAACTTTTTATTTAGGTATACGTAAAAAGATATGGACGTATTCAGTAAAAAACTTATATTTCGACACTCTCAAGGGATTTTTTGTTGACCCAAAACTACTTACATACTTGAGTTTGTAAGTTCGGAATTATTGTTACAAAGAATACAAGAAAAATCTAAATATATACATCCCTCACATTGTAATCCTTCCAAAAATAGAGGTGTCTATTTTTAAAGTGTAGGTAAATCTTATATTTTTTCCAGATGATTTGAAAACTATTTGAAAAATAGCGTATAGATATTTGATGCAAGTTAAAGTTTTAAGTGCATATTATTTATAGTTAGAAAATAAATAGCCCTAATATTTTTTTTTTCTACCTGATGTATATTCAAAAATATAATAGAAGTAATTGAGCCAGATTTGCACTTCTATGTCGATGAGAGAGGTGTAAGACCACTTATCAGTTTGCCTCAAATATATACTTACTCAAAAAAATCTATCAACAGTCGGCTACTGTACTGTACAGCTACGTCATGTGAAAATATTACATACCCTTACAGAAAATTTCTCCTAATTATCATGAGTTCATTACAAGGAGTTAAGTACGTAGATACATACTTATAAACGAATAAACATTTTCATTTTACGAATCACCTGAAATCGATACCTACGTCGAATTGTCAAACTTCGTAGTAATTTGCTACGGACTACGAATATTGTAGGGATCCCGTTCGTAGCAAAGGCTACGAACTACGAAACTTCATATGAACGGCCTCATAGCGAAACATACACAAGTTTCTTATTCAATACAGAACTACTAAAGTTATTTACTGAAACGCGCTTCTATTACGTAAAATATATTAAATAAAGTAGGTATATTATTTCGTACAAATGTACACTATAAGTGACCTTATCTCAATATCTAGCTCGATACACTGCAATGTTGAGCATGTTAGCCCACAGCCGACTGAACTAACTATAACTTACTGCGCCATTGTATGCGCAGTAACTTATTTGCGAATATAGTGCAGATTGTTTTCGAGTGCTGATAACAGCAGGATCAAATGTTGAAGGCGGGTCCGGGACGCGGGGCGCTGCGGCGTGTCCCGAGCACGTGGCGAGCGGGCGCGGCTGACGTCACGGGCGCACCGATTCCGCAGCGCCTATCGATCGCAAGTCCCGCATCCATTCAAGCCCGCGCAACGACAACATTGCACTTGTGGACGTATGCATTCATTCAATGGTCGGCTCCACTCACTCAACGTCATCGTTCATAAAACTTGTAACGACTGCAGCCCTAACAGAACACCGCCCCCCCCACCCCCATCTCGATAATTATACCGGGGAGTATGTAATGGCGCGTCATGGGAATCCTTCGTCTAAGTACACTTTATCTGACACGTTTTTATTCATTTCGTTTTTAAAATAATAAAGTAACTGTTATTGTGATATAGGTACCCAAATAATACTTATTCAAACAAATTAGTGTTAATCAATTTTACATGATAGTATCTGAGATAAGATCTAGAATAGCATACATAGACAAGAATACCCTAACAGGCTTTAATTAGATTCCTTCAAATCAAATTTACCTACATACATACATCTGCTTGGCGTTATATTGTGACCGTTGAGTTAATAATGTCATTAACATATCGATTATCGATAGAACGTGATGAAACGGAAATTATGCAATTCATGCAGGCTCATCTCTATATATAGCACATATACAGAATATGGAATAGTTCAGCTACAGGCACTCATTCAAAGTGTGAAGTTTTAGTGTCAGTTTCATGGGTTACAGATAAAGTTCCAGATAGCTATCTGACAGACACTGCCATAGATATGTTTTAAATTTTACTGTGGCAGTATCTGTCAGATAGCTATCTAAAACTTTATCTGGAACCTGTTTATCTGGAGTCCATCCACATTCATGCTCAAAACCTTCCTCACAACATAATCCTCATTCCTCCGCATCATAATTTTTCGGTTAACGGTGCTACTTTCAAAGGACAATGGGCGTTTTGGTACCCCCGTCCAACAGTGCTGGTTGTAGTACCATTGCGTAGGTCTTGGCAAGGCAAAAAATGTTTACTATCGCGACTAGTCTCTAATCCTTGTCCAATTTGCGTGACATCGACTAATATAACGTGCGATGATCGCTAAGTCGTCAACGTAGATGCAGTTCTTGAATTCAAACTATATCGAATAAAATCCGATAAGCGTAAAAAAAACAAGAATGTGCCCATTTTAGAACGTTTGCCTACCGACTGTATTAAAAGAAACTATGGAAACCTTTGCAGCTCATGCACAACTATGCATATGTATTTGATGAAAGCCTTTCAGTAGGTATTTAATACCAATTATATTGATGTTTAGAGTTGAACACTCTGTCGTGCTCCCCTTAGTGTAGGAGAGCTGAGTATTGATGATTTCCTTCCCAAAAAAAACGAAACATATAATGATGTGTACGTTTGAACTATTGTCAAATCGGTTGATGATGGTGTGACTATAGTTTGACTCCATGGTCTATTGAAAACCTATAGATTATAATATCGTGTATAATAAAGATTAAAAGATGTCTATTAACTGAGTTTAAAGTGATTATACTGGCGACATATTCCTTATAATGCATTTGTGTATTTAGATGACATGCTGATTTTTTGTCGAATCAATTTCAATGATTACTCGGATCGGACAATTAATTGAGACAAGCCCCATCGTTTTTATGATTCTTCACGTAATTACGTTTCTAATGATGTATCACACATTACTGTTGGAGGTGGTACCAAATCCCATAGAACTTGCCCATTGTCCTTTCTTCTTATATACTCATTCCTCACTTGATCCATTCGCGATATTTAAATGTAGATACACCAAAATCTGTATAATCGAGTTGTACACAACACACTCTAGTAGGCTATTGCGGAGGCATCTTATATCCGGCCTTTGTTTGTAGTTACCGCGACGTAAATAGAGAGGAACTCTTAATTTCCTGCCTTTGATTGTTTACGGTCTAACACACGTGCAATTATTGGAAGTGAATGCGGACCTATATCACGGGACCAGTGTATCGCGAATTTCTATAACTACAGGAATCTGATATTTATTGGCATATCGAGGTTCAACTCGCTCCAGGATCGCGTGCGATATTCCCGAAATTAACTGTCCTAGTGTTTACAAACGGTCTAGCATTTTTTGAAAGTTGCTACTTTCATGATAGGTATTCATTTTCTGAGAGACATAAATAAACTGTTGAAAACTGATGAAAAATATATCTTACAGTTTTTCATGGATTTCAAGATTTTCCTGAATAATCAGGGAAGAAGTGAGATTCCACAATAGGCACTCCGTCACAACTCCGTGATGTCGGTTCTGTTGCATAGCTGTTCCACAAAAGCAGCATAATCTTTTCCCGATTTAAACAATTCACGACGCTAACTTTTATTAAGAATTGCGGTCAATCAATTCTGAAACTTACCTTACAAATAATTTTTAAGTATAGCAACATAGAAGCATACCAATTTAAAGCTTAAAATTTGGATAATGCAAAAATATTGAATTTTGAACAAAGCACGAACAGTGATACATGTTACTTTGCGCATCATGTTGCAGGACGCGTGTTGGACGCAACGCGTGCGGCATGACACATGGTGGAGCGTGCTACAGTGCCAACAAAAATGTGCTTTGTGGCTGATTCAAGCTTTATCATTACCAACAGGTCTCTTAAAACTTCCCGAATTATTGAATTCAGGTCTTGCATCATTCACTCGCTACTTCGCTAGAGATGTTTTGTCTGTGACTGAGATACAAAATGATAATACATATATAATAAATATAATATTAGTGCAAGATATCGATTAATAAATTGCTTAAATCTTTGCAAGTTGCTCTATTGATACTAAAGTCTCTCTGACTATGTCTACATAGCTTTTTGGGATGATAAACGTCTGATGCTAAGATGTTTTAAATGTATGGTTCTCATTCTTTAAGCTATCGGCTAAATATACAAAATTGGAGTGTTTGGAAGTGGATGGATTTGAGGTATGGTGTGGGATAAATATTAACTCCTTACCAAGCAAAGGCGTAAAATTGCTTTGCATACCCTCATAAGGCACGTAACTCTCTAACAAATGTAAATCCCTTACATTTGTTGAAAATATAGGTTACTAAAGTAAATCAAGTTTAAACTGAAATAACCACTTGAATTCGGCAACTATGATAAGAGCCTTATGGGGGGCATCCAGTAAAGCGTTAAATGTTTGTGATAGTGAGGAAATGATGACCTGGCTGAATACGGTGGGTGGTACTGACCTGATAGTCAGACGTCAGTCTCAATAGCCTCTGCGGCGTGAAGGTTGTTGACGCGCACAGTACAGGTGGCGCGTCGGCGCGCGGTCTGTTCGCGGCGGGACGCATGCGCCGAGTGCGAGTGCCCGTGCGACGGCGCTTGCTCGCCCAGCGCGAGCGCCTGCGCGCGGAGCAGTCGCTGCGTGAATATCGCCTTCTGCTTCTGCAGCTCAGCTTGCCGTCGCTGTCGGTTCAATATTGTGCAACATTGTTAAAATATCCACCCCGTTCTACAATATTTTAATATTTCATACATTTTGTCAGCAAAATATTTACATCGTGTTCGTGCTCAGATGCTGCTTATGAATCATCATTGAGGAGATATTTCTAGAAGGATAGTCTGCCTAAAAGTAAATACTGATACACACTTGGTCTCACTACCTTATAAACATTGGTCGGCGTAATATTTTACATACATAGTTACATATATCTTAGAGCTAGATCTAGATTTGATGAGAGCTGGAGCATAATATATATAGGTACTGATTGTAAATAATCGGTAATGAATAAAATATTGGCGAAAAAATGTTTTAGTAACTTTGTTGTGGTTAAATTCAAACTATGTCATGTAGCCTCACGGGATTGTGTGACCCTTTTTTAACAAGTTTTGCGTTACCAACCTACTATCGAAATCGCCAGAGGTATGACGTGGTAGGTTTTTGTTGTCATGTTGATTTTAAAACAAATATTTTTGCTCGACTCTTTCATTATGTTTCTTGAGAAAAGTTTGATTTCGAAAGTGAAGCTTTGTAAAGATTCAACTTCAATAAGTAAAATATTGAACAAAATATCCTTTTCTCATTTAGGTAATACACGTTGATTTTTGAGAAGACTTTTAACCCTTCGAGTGTCTGAAGAAACACAGTGCGACATAAAAAAAATACTTCTACTCTATTAATGGCATAACAAAAAATGACATATTTTGGACATACATGCGACCTAAGACATTTGGAGCATTTTTTCTCCAAATGTCTTATGCTATATTTTTAATGATTTTTTAAACATTTTCCTTATGTCGCACTGTGCAACTTAAGACGCTTGAGGGGTTAAAAATCACGTAGTAATGTTTTTGGTTTTCAGCGGTCTCGCAACCAGGTAGCGTTGTTTTCTATTCATTGGGCACCGTGGGCACATGCTTTACGTGATTGCGGTACTATTGTCCCTCGTTCAACGTAGGTACGACATTTTTTCTGTAAGGCAGGTATATTTCTAACGAATTTTTTTATTGCGAGTAGCTAGTGCCAGGGTACAGGTGGTGTGGACAGGGTTCATCATGTATGAAAAAAATCTGAAGTACTATACATAAATATCTCCACAAATCTTAGTAATTTATGAAATAACGCTAACAACTTTAATTTTACGCGCTAGTCATTGACAATTAAATGCAAACTATATTTTGTTTAAATAGTATTTTCGTTTTAGGTTTTGAATGCTTGATTGACCTTTTATCTTTGCAGTTTATTTGTTCCCAGCTCATCAGAAATTGTATGGAAATAACAGGTTCCGCTTTAAACCAAATTATTCGATATTTTCCTTTTCATCGCTTGAGTTTCCAAATTACCTATGTAGATTAAGAAATAAAATTATGTTCTTTGTTTAGCTTACATGATTCAGACGCAGTGCGTCCTGGTGTTCGAGGGCTGCTATGTCATCGCCCCCATTTGCCTCCATGGTCGCTTGCTGTTCCAGTAGGACTCTCTCTTCCTCCTGTAAGCGACGCAGGTTCTGCTCAAATTGAGGGTCGGCCAGCAGCATCCCTTCTTCCCACTCCATCGTGTCCGACGATGAGTCTTCGCTCATCGAGGACTTCTTATGAATAGGACCTGAAACTGTAGCAACACTGCTGTATTCTGTTAGTGTGTGGGTTGGGTAAGCGTTATACGGTATTGTACAGATATTATATACGGTCTAATACAGCGCTTTTGGGTTGTTTGTTAATATTATTTTGTATTAAGTTTTAACATTGGTTGAGTATCGTTTTATGTTACATATTATATTTATTAAAGTGTTTAATTAAATAATAGTTTTTTATGCTTTTGTAAGTGGATATGCAGTATTCAGCGAGATGAGTGGCATTTCCCGGGTCAGTTTATTGATTTATGAAAATTCATAGAACAATACAAAAAATCTTTGTAGGCAGTGAAATAATCCAGTGTTTTGTGAATTGAATAATAAAATCACCATTCTACATAGTTTATCTTTCTGAACTAAGCAATTAAATTTAATCATTTGAAATGGGAACCCAGATAAATTTTCATATAAACTATGCCGTAATGTTTTTATAGCTTTAAACTGTTTGATTAAATAATTTAATGTTATTTTGTCCTTGCGCAAAAAGATTTGGATCAGTTTGACTTATTAAGGTAACTGAGGAGACGTCTTTTAAAAACGTATCAGTTTTATTTATTTACAGTGGATGGATGTAGTAAGAAGCTGTGGTGCTAGCCAATAATACAAATACAAACAAAGTATGAGAGTCAATCGCGTACGGTCTGGCGGCTTGCCATCGCACGCGACTTCGGCTGCCGTTGATTTACAACTTAATTCATTGATTGTTACCAACACTGCACTATTATCGATATGCAAACGTAGTTCCAATATTATACTAATCGTAGTTTTGGTTACAAGGTGTAATTTGTTTGCAGAAGTTTTAAGTCATACTGTGTAATTTTGTTATGTTTTGAAGTACGGACCAACTATACATACGAATACTTAGAACAATGTTACTCGTATAAACTCTTTTTCGAAATTATTACAGAAAAATTTGAGATTTGCCTATAAAGTTATTACAGCTTAAAGTAAAGCAGAATCGAAATGTAGATGAAAAGTTTTTATGAAAGATGGAATGCATGGCTTATCAAAATAACATAAAAATAAAAACACATAAAATGAACTAACTTCCTGAAAATAGGACGGCACTGAAGCACTGGCACAAAAAAAAAACAAAACTAAATAATTGATACTTACATTTAAATAGCAAACAAGTTTCACATGAATGAAGAAAAAAAAACATAAATATACCAGCCCGTATAGTCATATTTATCTAGTCATAAGGGCCATTCGCATGCCAGCTTGCAGGTGAGCCAGCCATTGAATGGATAGATAGGCTGAATGTGAGTGCCGACGTAACTATACAGGGATGGCTCCTACTTATTGAGGTCAGTAGGATAGGCATCAAACAGTGACTGCTGACACTATTCGTGATTCTTTGTTTGTTCTTTGTTTTGTGTTTATAGCATTTAGGTGTGCGGAATCAGCTGATGTGGAGTGAGTCAGCTCAAGAATTTGGCGTTGAACATTGCGTTCTTGTTTAAATAACTAGTCATAGCTATACATCTGCTCTCACTACAACGTGAATTCCTTAAAATGGTCTACTAAATATTCGGATTCCTGATATTGAAATAATCTCCGGTTGTAACATAAAACACTAACAAGCAAAAAATAAACACTTTTTTGACGTTGATAGCTTACACGCACATATTGTTTGTGTATTTGCGATACATGTCCGTTTTAGCACTCACACATCCAATAACAGACAATTCGACAGTTGAAACGTCACAGGATCAATAGCCCCGTCATCATGCCTTTTCACTTTTTGTTTTGAAAGCGTAATTTACAACTTGTTTAATTTTTTTTTTGTGAAATAACACTGAAAGAATGACTAAACTTAAAAAGATAACATAATGTGAGAACCAAAAACAATATCAAATGTTACTAAAAAAATAATGTTTTTTATTAAATAATTTTTTACATCTCTTACGAACTAAAAATATTTACACATGAAAAACAAAAACAGTGCACTCGTTTGTCCCTTAAGCGGTAATATCACGGATATCGTCTCTGGCGATTACTTATGTCCTCATTATACAAATATAAACAATAACACTGTCATACAGTCATTGGTCACTGCAAACCTCGTCCTTTTCATCGTCCTTCCCACCTGAAATTACCGAAAATCAACATAAAAGAAACGAACAAAACCAAATAAAAATCGAAGCATGCTGCCAAAAATCAAATTGAAAATCTATGCATGCTGTGAATAAATGAAAAAAAAAATACAAATTTAAAAGGGACTGTCACAGTACAATTGAACATATAAAACAGTTTAAAGTTAATACATTATTCCAGTTGTCAACATTCGCAGGGCAAACCAGAATGTTGGAAACAGTAATAGTAAGCTGTGATTTAACCGTGAAGAAACATGATCAACTTACTAAGATAGGGCTCGCCCATGGTGCCAGGCAGGTATGGGCAGCTGGTGACGTGATTGAAGTTCTGCGACTGCATCTCTTCCTGATCAGTCTCGCGATGGTAGAAGTAGTTGAAGTTAGACACGATGACGGGAACGGGCAGAGCGATGGTGAGCACACCGGCGATAGCGCATAGAGAACCGACAATCTTTCCCCATACTCCAACCGGCCTATACCACAAAAACAATATATTAATTACAGCACTGTCGGTCCTTCCGATCCAGCTAATGAAACAGAACCAACTAATGATGAACTATGGTTTTTTTTGTTAAACGCAACTGATGATGTGCATGCGTTATTATATATATACATACCGTTGTTGATCAGTAATATACGATAATGATATCCGAAAAAAAACGGAAGAACTTTAAAAAAATAATAGACGTGAGTAACAAAAAGTTGATATTTTGGCAGTGAAATGGATAAGTTTATAGAGGTAAGACCATTCGCTTGGCAAATTTAAGAACGCAAGCAATACAATATCATTCTTCACCATTCATACTCGCTAGCATGTCACAGTATCACTGTAACATCGAACAGTTTATTGCAATGCAGTTTGTTTACCGCTAGCAGCCATGTCCAAGTGATGAACTTAACCGTTTCATTCTAGAACGTATTTAAACGAACCATTTTATTCTTGGTAATGTGCTACCAATAGCCAAATGTGTTCGTCAAAATGATTCATTCAACGATCGTGTTTATCAAAGGACATGAAAGGTCAGTAAAAAAATAAAATAAACGGAACCTAAAAAGACAATAATACTAATACATTGACTACGAACATTGATTTCAAACCTACGGAACGAATGACAGACATGCACTTGAAGTGTTACGGCGAAATAAATAAACATACTTAGGTACATTCCTCTCTATCGAAAATGGTGTGTGAAAGCTAATGATTGGAAGCCAATGATAAAATAAGAAGCAATGAATCATTCTGAATATCAATTTTGCATAGTAGCATTCACGTGTAAAATTTATCATCTGAGACAAGTTTGCAGGGCATTCCAACAACTAGACAGAGAGAGATAGTGGCGATAATGATTGGAACATTGGGTGCAGAAGCGGCACTATAGAGTTCTACTGCACACTAAATAGAAGAAATACACGACGGGATGTCAAAGTGTGCATTAATATGAATCACCATTTTCGATATGTTTACGTTGGCAACATTCGTATAGCCACAACACCGATACAGGACACATCGGACGGTACACATCTAGCGAAAGCGATACAGAGGAGTAATCATTCGACAGTGGACAGTATTTGGTACACAACGAGTCACTTCAAGTGCTGGGAGCATGCACTCGAGCAGTGCGCCATCAGCGACACATCGCCACACTTGAAGTGTACAACTAAAGCTGTTCTCTCTCATATCATTAGAATACGCTTTGGGAGGGGCGATAGTCACACGGACGACGGGGCCTGTGGCACACTAGCACTCTAATGTGTACATGTCTGATCAATGAGAAATTTTACAACTAAGCTTCCATGTAAAATTGTAAAGGTTCAGGACAGAAATTATGACAAAAACATTTTATAAAATAAAAAGTAACAAGACATTAAGAAACGTTCTCGAACGTGCAGGAGTCTCAGTATAAAGGTGAATAAAACGTGTAATCGGTTAAGTTCTAAGCGAACCGACGATCAAATCAAACTGAAGCATAGTTACATGATGTGGCGAAAGAATATCACAATTGTGTTAAATATACCAATGTAATGGTTGGGGATAAAATGAAATGACGAGAAGGCAGAGATGAAACTTAGGGTGAAGTCGCTGAATCATACGTCATGTCTCCATATCCTACGGTCGTCATTGTCACGACCGCCCACCAAAACGCATCTGGTATGGATTTGAAGAAACTGTTCTCACTTCCCGCCTCAGCGAAGTACACCGCGGATGAAAACAGCACCACACCTTGAAGAACAAGCACACACCAACGGAGAATACAGTGCGACATACAGTGGTGGGGATGGCTTGCGAGCGGCGGGGTCGGGGAAGGCAGGGCGTGGTGGCGGCGCGACACAGGTTACCTCATATCTCCATAGCCGACTGTGGTCATCGTAATTACTGCCCACCAGAAGGCATCAGGAATGCTATCGAAATTAGTGTCATGGCAGTCTTTGTCAGCAAAAAAGACAGCACTGGAAAAAACCACGACACCTGCGAACGCAAAATATAATGTGAACGCACCATCATGTTATGGCCGCGCTAGAGTTGAGGATTAATTACTTGAGGTTTTTATGACGTGTTAAAGGATTTAACAATGGAAAATATTTTACTGAATGGAATTAGAATTGAAGTAACCGGCACCGCGCTCGCCGCTCGCGCCGCCCGACCGGGCCCGTCCTGCTGCGTCACAATACGCATCCCAAGATCTTCACTCCGTATCATAAATACTCCTTGAGGACACATTATCCCTTACTAGGTCAAGTAGATATATTATTAAATCAACCACAATGCTGTATGAACTTCTTAATTGACTTATTTTTTATGTTTATAAAAGACCAACACGTTTGTGGACGTATATTTGACGTGCATATCACCATTAAATGCAACATGAAACTTACCAATGAACAAGAAAAATATCAATAAGCCAAGTTCCCTCATTGAAGCCTTCAGCGTGCGTCCGAGAATTTGTAATCCTTTGGAGTGTCGTGATAGTTTGAAGATACGGAACACGCGCACGAGACGGATGACCCGAAGTATAGCAAGACTCATAGCTTGGTTGGTGGATTTGTCCTGCGGAGATACCGGAGCGCGTGGCAGGTTCAGAGTATCTTCCTCCTCGGCAACGACAGTCGCCAAGGTGATGAAATACGGGATGATGGCTATTATGTCTATTATATTCATCACATCTCTAAAGAAATTGAACTTGTTCGGACACGCCAGAAACCGGACGATTAACTCGAATGTAAACCATATTATACAGAGGGTCTCTATTAAGAAGAACGGGTCAGTGATGTCTGGGACTTCGTCTTCCTCGATCTTAGTGCCGTTGGTGGTAGTATTAAAGACCTTGTAATGCTTGAATTCAGGTAGTGTTTCCAGGCAGAAGATTACAATGGACAGCAAGATGACAAATACTGAGATAATTGCCACGACACGTGCGGCTTGGGAGCTCTCGGGGTATTCGAAGAGCAGCCAGATTTTGCGCTGGCGCTCGTTGGAGGGAAGGGGTTTTTCTTCCTCCTTGATGAAGCCCTCATCCTCACTGAAAGGATTTGAATAGATTACCATATGTAAGAGCAGCATGTAGAGGCATAAGGCGTGCATGTGCTGTGATCACTCACCGGAATTTGTTGGTGGCTTGCTCCCCAAGTTCGTAGAATTTAATCTCCTCGGAGAACACGTCTAGAGGAACGTTTACTGGGCGCCGCAGGCGGCCGCCGCTTTGGTAGTAATACAGGATTGCATCGAACGAGGGGCGGTTCCGGTCGAAAAAGTATTCGTTCCTGTTGACAATTGAAGGCCAGATTTATTTGAAGAAACTTCTATTTGAATAACTGTTTTATCTGCCAGATTACTGCCAGAAACCGACTTCAGACAATTTCAGGGAAACTTGTAACTGCAAGCATCTTCGTCTTTAGTTCCTTAACAGTTTAATAACGATGTTTCTATTTAAAGTAAATACAGGAGATTTCTATTAATAGATTATCTAAAAATAAACTGACCTCAAGGGATCGAAGTAGCGTATTCTCCGGGTTGGATCCCCTAGAAGAGTTTCCGGGAATTGATTGAGTGTACGTAGTTGGGTCTCGAACTTCAGGCCACTTATCTACGAATAAAGAAAAGCAAAATGTGATTATGATGTCTGGATTCATTAAGATGTTCTCAAATATAATGGGTGGATGGTAAACTATACATAATATGTACCCAGTTATATGTAGCTTTAATATTTTTCAACTGAAAGATAGTGTGATTTTTCGGTTAAAAAGTAAAAAATATCGGTAAGAAAGGCCTCACACTTGGCATATAAATTCAACGAAGCACCTATAATGGTTTGTTTTATAAAACTATTGACCTCTCATGTTGATTGCGTCTTATTCATCATCATGTGTTCACGAGGCAATAAATAGTATAAACGATAAAAATATGCAAGTACGTGATGCACTTATCACATAAAGCGACGAGCACTATCGTAGTTGTTAATAAAATTGAAAACACTTATTTTCTTGTTAAAAATGAATTTGATAAGTTTATTAACTTCCATCAATCATTTACAAACCCGAATGGTAGAGCCACAACAGAGCTGATTGCTCATAGAAACATGGGATATAAACAACACGCCCAACATGTCAAAACCCTTAACATTCTCGCAGTGTGTTCAAACAGTCTTACGCAACGCTAGGAGCGTCCACTCTAAAATTGTAACACCCTTGAACTTTTTATTTGCGTCTACCACGTGTTAAGGCGGACCGGTGGCTTCTGGTGTCGCTTCATCTATTTGACAAAACACATGTGTACGCACAAGCGAAGTATAGATCACCTACCTAATGTATTGCATTAAAACAACCAAATAAATATTTGTCTTATTCAATCAAAACTACCTTAGAAATACAATCCTTACTCAATGATTCTGAAAGCGACACATTTCGATCTTTCACATAACTCCGGTTAGTGCATTTACTTGTAACTGTCGCACGCAGGTGAAATTTACGTAATTTGTGGCCAAAATAAAAAAAAACAAAGTTACTCTGATTTTAAATTAGTAACATAATTTAGGAACAAGACATATGGCACCATCTATGAATGCTCTTTAAAACGTTTGAAACTTTTTATTCAGATAAAAAACAACACTTGATTTAAACAGTTTTGTTTGTTGAGTAATTTGTTACAATTTTGAGCTTTTGTTTAACAACAATGTTTAAATTGTATTTAGTTTATATTTCGCGTAAAACTTAATGGATCCTATACCTTCAGGTTTGTATCTTATTTTCGTATTACTAAATAGTTTTCATTAATTATGATGTTATAAATATATGGGTTTGAATTTAAGTCTATATTTTATCAGTTTACTTCTTTTTGACACAGTGAAAAAGTTCATACTCAATTGCACTCAACCTCTATAGTTTATATATTTTGAAAGAACATTTCTTTGGCTTTCATTTGACACCAAAAATAGCTGCGTCTAACTGCAACACCTAAACAAAATAGAGCAAAACTTACCTACAAATGTGAAAATCAGCGCGACGATTTTTCTCTAATTACGAAATATCACAGTATTAACTGACATAAAAGCAAAAAAAATATTTATAGGCTATGAATTATTTTGATGACAATGTCCAGTGGGCTGGCAATAAATGAGGAAAAGTTCAAAATATTTTCCCTGAAAACCGTGTCGTCTATTTGAAATGGTATCCATGGTATAATATGCCAACTACCATTCACAGAATATTAATCCATGGGTATATTATAGTACA
>NWSH02000323.1:12644328-12655268 GCA_002382865.2 Heliothis virescens | reverse complement strand
AGAATATTAATCCATGGTTATATTATAGTATAAAATGCCGTTGTTCCTATAGGTTTTCTATTTGAGGAGGCCCAAGAAAGTAAGAACAAAGAAAGTAGAAGCAGACTATGGAAGATTTGTTTCACCAACTTTTAATTTCATCAGAGCCTCACATCACAAGTCTCAGAAAACTACCACAAAGACAAATTAAGCCCTATTCTCAAGAAGTAACAAATCTTTTAAAAGAACCAGAAATAACTTCTGTATCGTAATTGTTTTTTTTTATATAATTATTTTTTGTAAATATTAATAAGATTAAATACATTGATTAATCATACATTTAATAGTTTTTCTTTTTAAAGCATCTCTATAGTATTATATTAGACACTGCAGCGATATATAGGCATAAACACCCTTAAAATAATTTTGGCCAACTTTTGAGTAAATTTCACCTGTGTGTGTCGTTTGCGTGACACATTCAGATTCCATTAGACTGAATAAATCCGCTTTAGTATCAGGGTCAAGAGCTGGAGGTGTTAAAACCAATAATGTTTGGTGTTGGAAATAGAACTGTTGCCTGAACCTGGTCTATTATGTGGAAAGTTGAGATACGGTTAATTGATAACATTTTAATTACTTTAGTATGCGCTCTAACTTTGGTATAGCTACAATAGTGCTGCTGTAGGTATCAGTTAGTTATTTACCAATTCAAAAAGATGTAGGAATGTAGTCTATCTAAACCAATAAATAAGGCATCAAAAATGAACTACTTTTGAACCGATGGACAAAATAAAATGAATTCGCTTAAAACCGCATTTTCTGAGCAGTATTTTTGGCGCAGACAGCATCGACCGGGCGATGCCTTAACCTCTAACACAAAAAGACAGACAGCTAGTATTGAAGCGCAACACAATCAAATATTTAAAGAACTATTTTTAATCAATGAGGATCAATTTTTTGATGCGCTTTTTTAATAGTTCTTAGCTTAAGTTTTTTTTTTTGTAATATGATAAGGTTGTAAATATGTGTAAATAAATTTTAATGCCATTTTCAAAAAAAAAACTCAGATACAATGTTATAAAATCATTTGACACTAAAACTGCATTTCATTCCTCTCACTATGTTTCAGAACAGTGAGATTGAAACGTCGAGTTCCGAATAATATAAAGGGTTCAATTGATGGATAGACAGCAACGGTGACGGCTAAAGTTTGATAGAAGTAATTTAGGCAATATGAATTAATCATAATTTTATCTATGTTCCAATCAAAATTAAAAAATATAACCAAATTCGAAATCAAAGCATGCATATGAAGTGTAATTATTGGGTGTTTTAGTATTTTAGTGGATTATATAAATAAACAAAACACGAGCAGTGCAGTCATTTATATAGGAACTATACCTATACGAGTAATTACATTCAACTGATGGAAGTATACAGCAGTTCATCAAAAACACGTTGTATATCTATTTATTAATTTTAGATTCATTAATTTTTGTTTTAAGTTATGTACCAAAGTAATTTCAAAAATGTAACTGCAATTTCTTTTTCTTCAAGATTTAGGTTTTCGCTTTTGCAAAGCATGGAATACTGATTGGCTAACTAAATAAGGAGATCAGACATATGCATCTAGAAATCTGTATCATCAAATACATCACTAGGTACACATTAGTATCTAACACTATCGACATATTTGTATACCATTTAGTTTCTTGAGGAATACAGTGATCAATTTTGAAGCAAGATGTGTGTTTATATCTAATTCTCGCCTTACAAAGTTTGTATACAAAGGTGCAAACACGATGAACTTAAGAGTTACAAGGTGAAAACACTTTTCAAGGCGTTCGACTGGTTCACGCAAGTCGATCGAAAAGCAACAGGTGTCAGAAATATTATTCTTTTATGAAAAAATAGCAATGTATACAGTGACTCAAGTATGAAGTGAAAAATACACTTATTTATCTACCTACTGAGTATAGCGATTCGATATTCGATTGATTTATTGATCCCAGTTTGTTATTTCCTTCCTTACAAAATAGCTTTCATGAAACTCTATGCTACGTATGAAACGTATGATACTAATTAGGGAGCTTTACTCCGTTTGCGACAAGAATAGAAAGGAGTTTAAATAAGGCTCTTTTAGGCGTCTACTTTAAAATAAAATTATAACAAAATTGATTACGGTCAAGATTGATGTGGAATAAATATAATTAATTTAAATAACAGCCGTCAAACTAAATTATACTATCTACCTTCTGAAACTATAATATTTTCATTTAATATTGTTTATTTTCATTGTCTGTATTGTCGTGTTGACGTGCCAAAAATCTAAGAGAAGCAGGGGTAAATAGTACCGGGAAAGATTTCACGTCTCTATAAGTGTGTTATATTTTCCCTTCATAAGTTGTGGCAGCACATGTTTTATAGGCTTATAATGTCAACGATCCGTCAAGTTGCGTAAATATTGTGCAAGTACTTGTGAATGCAAACTTTTTTTTCGTTGTTATTGCTGAATTTTCGTGATTTTGTTGTTAGTTGTTACTGTTTTTCTTTTGTTAATGTTTGTTTAATTTTATTTTTAATTAATAAAACTATGGATTCTACTGGATTTGGATTGTTTGAACTTAACTTGAAATGGAAGGTTTCATACTCCTGCTTCTGCGAGCCTCTTTTTTCTAATGTCAAACAGAGTATAGTGTTACAAAAACTACATTTATACACGTATAATCAAAGTCAAAATAAACTTAACGGCAACGTCCCAGTAAATACTTACAATATTGCCGTGTTTACATAGGTATATCTTATTGAAAATGGAAGGTATGCAAATAAACACAAATGTAATAAATAATGTCGAATGTGTATTTTATGTTGATCCGATCGCAACATAAAAAAATTGAGTCATCATGCACGGAAACTGTGGTTTACCGTTGCCGTGTCTACACACGTTAAACATAATATACGATAGGCCGACCGATAAAGCGGTTTTATAACTATTGTCCTTTTTGTACTGACTGTATGTATGGAAACGGGACTTACTAACAAAATTACGACCCCTGCTTATTTGTTAAGTGTGCGATATGAAGTGTGTGAAAGCCCTATTCCGGTTGAAAGCGGTATCGGCGACGTAGCGTGGCGACGCCGACGGCTTCAGGAATAGCAGACGGCCGCCGCGGCCGGTGGACGACGACGGGCCGGCCGCGCGCCCGCACAAATTAATCAAATCAATATTTACAAGCAAACGCGTACATTCACTTTCCGTGGAGGCAAAGTTTCACACGGTAACTCTTTCGGCGCGGATGTACCACCACGGCTGGCAATGGGCGTATCCAAAAATACTTTTTATTGTGTGTTCCCCAAGGGCGGCGCGAGTTGTACGTCGTACTGCAGCGAGCTTTTATGAAGAGATTTAATTAATTTTCCGTCGTAAATGCAAACCGCGAATGGTTCCAGGTTTTGAGGTTGGATTTCTTTTTATAAGCTGTGGGACAAGCGTTGTCGGAATACCGTGCCGTGTCGGGCATGTCTACGTAGAGCTTCGGGAAGCATTGTGTCATATTGTCGGGCAATGACCTAATAATGATATTGCCAGTTTAAACATTAATGGAATAAATTAATTTGAATATGTTCCGCTCAATGAATGCAGCGCACCGCTAGCAGTCGATTCGCAAAAACATCAATGGTCGGCACAGTTACACAGTCATAGTTTTATGACATCGAAACCTATTTCACATATTCTTGGAATGCCAATTACTAAAATAGCATTCATTAATAACAGCTATCGCCATCAGTCGCAGCTCGCTTCACCGAATCGTTTCAAGCCTCTACAATTTTGCAACAGAGTGCACTAAACGGAAATTGGAATGTAAACCTAAAGGCAATAAGTCACGGACTGAAAATTTTCTATAAACGTTAGTGCGGCAGTTAACTCCCACACGCGTGCAGTTACGTGCTGCACTCACATCAGCGATTTGTCAAAACCGTGTAATGTGACTGCCCGCGTTTACTATTATTGCCTACCAAGCGCGACTAATTAAAGGATGAGGCAATCCTAGAAGCGCTGAAATTACCTTTCAGATCGTACGTGTTACTACTATGGGTAAGTTACAACCGCGCTAAAGATTTTTTAATTTTATTACCATAGCAATGGCTTACGTATTTTATTTTTTACACATATCCTTAGCCTCAAATAAAATTATGATTACCGTTTTAATAGCACAACTTTAGTTTTGACGTAACACAGGAATAGTAAAGTATTAACAGCCCATTTAACGCAGACGAAATTGCCGACGTTGAGCACCTTTTTGCTTTGAACGAGCTTCACAAAGTTCAAAGCGATATTTACTAACAAGGCAGTGAAATCGTGATATATCAACAGGTAGGCATAATCACGAGTCGTTGACCAATGGCCAGAGAGAAAATTAGTGTGGATTGACACGCGACCGACTAAGCGTTATGGAGAAAATCGATAGCAAGCGTCGCAACTAATGACGGCTTCCAAAAACAAGCAAGTCAAATGTAATGTTTTGTTATTTATTTCTATTCATTTTTGTATTTAGTACGTTGCTATGAGAATAATTGTCCCTTGAATAAGAAAATTCAGAATGCAGAGTTACCAAAACAATAAATTATTGTTATATCAAAAGAATATTTAATGGAGCATAGTTCGAATGCGTCGCGCTATACCTAAGGCAGCTGTGATAACTCACTAGAAAAACGTGCGATTCAAAAATAGTTATTTCGATTAAATACTGGTCGTAACCCTGACATGTTGTGAACCATTCAATCGAGGTTCATTCGAAAGATTAATGCTTCTAACATTATTGGAGAATCCAATTAACTACAGCGTATACTGGGCTTTAATCCCGTTTTCTTTACAAAACATGGCACTAGAGCTGGGAGCTATTCAATAGGGTTGGATTTAAAACATAGTATTAATTAATTTATGAAACTCAATGTTCAAGTATTGCTTATACGAGTATAATCATAACATGTGAGGAATGACTGTGTATCTAAAACAGCACTGCTTAGCATAAGGTTAAAATGATTTATTATTGACGATTTATTGATACCTACGTATAGATATACCCTATTTCCTAGACAGAATCTCAGTCCCAGTTTGCGATGTATATCCAAGGTTGTTACACAATAAAGTCAACATCAAGCTCAGGCCGACAGATGTTGGGTCCAGCCAGTTTGTTTGACGCCTATTGTTAAACCTCTACCTCAGAACAAATGTACGTGGAAAGCTCTAGAGAGCTCAAAATAACAGTTGTAAGGTAGAAGCATGAACCCGGATTTATAAATTCAAAACTAAACGAAAAAAAGCAAAAATGTTTAATTAAAACATCAATTTAGTTATGTAGTTATCAATTTCATATCAAAAAGTTTAGTTGTATAAGCCATGTATGCATACTATTGATAATGTTTATTCCGTTTTATGACACTTGAGCTCTTATTGCTTCAAAGATGGACAAGATTTTGGTATAGTTCAAGGTTCAATACGAAGATAATCTGGTCATGCCGTCTCCACACTTAAGTAGCTCCATGTTCTCATCGTTAAACGTTATGTTTGGTGCTCTCCGCCAGTAAACACCTTAGTGTTGATAGCCACCTGAGTGCCGGTGAATGCTACATTTCGCCGTTCTTAATTATTTATTTATTTAAACAACAATTCACGATGATTGCACCAAAGTTAGACGGCGTTTGTTATTCGCAAAGTTCCAGACTTATTATTTTGGTACTGATATGGCAGGTATTCACTGCCTTTGTCTTAGATTTTGTTTCTAGAACATATTCGATGTTACTATGTACCGAAACTACATATATTGAATTACCATCGTCCCTCATACCTACTCTGGCACTACACAGGTCTGATTTGAGGTGGTTGGTACTCAGTACTAAAATCTATCATCATGTCATGTTGCCATGTCTGTATGGTGTAGTCATGATTTTCGTACAAAACTAGGCTATGCAAATGTTTGATAAGTTATCAAGAGTATGCCATACACGGAAAGGATCGTACTGTACAGTCGACAGCAAGTCAGTGTACACGAATCTGTCAAATTTCTGCGATCGATTTTCAACCTTATCACAATAGTGGAAGGTTCTATTGGTAAAATTTGACAGATATGATAGCTTTTGGGTACGCTGACTTGCTGTGACTGTACAAAGGCGGTAGCTGAGAAGCACTGACCGCTCAGTGTAGTAGGTATTACCGTTGATCTTATCAATAAAAGCACAAAAAAAACCGACTTCATTTCTCGAACTTGTACCTACTTCAAGTTTATAAGTCTGTGTCTTGCAGCTTAGACTTCAAAGTAAGTGGCAATCCTAACGATGCACTACGTTTAGAAAGTTCGCTTATTATAAAGTCCTGTTAACTTCCAAGGTTCCGAGAAATCCTCCAGATCCTGTATTGTATTTTACCGCAATCCTGTTATCAAGTTATCTAAGATTTCTCATTAAAACTACTACCGCGACCAGCTTCTACTTAATCTGTGTATTGTCCGTAATAGCTGATGGTATGTTGATCATTTTCCACAGTTGCTTTTTTATTGTCACAGAAAAGCTTAGTGCGAAAAGGAAACAATAAAAAGACTCTATTAAAAATAAGTAGTGTCTTAGGAATAAAGAAGTAAGCATCTAATTATGAACGTCTCACAAAGACCGTCGCGAAGTAACTATCAGGGACGGCTCAACGTCAGACTTACTTACATAATATAAAAGAAAAATACATAAATAGATAACACAAACGTATTTTCATGCGAAGGAGACGGTTGTGGCCTTCATGTTGCAAGCTAAATGTCAAGGGTAAGTCCTGGAAGAGCACGGGGAATATTTTAAAATAAAATCCAGGCAGGGCTCAGCGCTGAGAAAGCTTTTGCAGCTCAAAGTGACAGCCTTTTGTGTGCTTCACTCTCGTGTATATTAAATTGAAGTGTGCTCGCCGGAGCGGGCACGAGATGCAATTTTTTCTCGAATTACTCCGCATTTAGATATTCCTATCTCAAACGCAAATCGTAATGAAGTACGCGGTGGGTGGTCCATCGAAGTTTCTCGTGATATTGACATAGGTACTTATCAGCAAATCGACGCGTCATAATAATGCCTTATTAAAATGTTCCAGTACATCGTTATACAAATATAGAAATTCAATAAATATAGAATTTTACATTGCCTTACATGCCCCCGCTTCAAATTCTATGAAACGTGAATAATAGAAAATTGTTCCACTAATAAGGAAAAGCTAGAGTAGGCATAGATACTTATATCTTCGAGATTGATTTACGAAGGTAACTGTGTAGGATGTGCCTGTAGGACGCTCTTCTATTTCTATTTATGAAACTAATTTCATAATGGAATATTGTTGAAGGACTTCCATCCTACAATTTGCTATAGGAAAGCAAATTGCCACTACACAAGAGGTACCTTATTAGTATTTGTAAGAAGAGAGTATTACGGGGGAGGTCGCTGATCTTGTTTCAAGGCCTGAGCGCCATTAATAATATTCCACTTATTTCTTTTTCATATTAAAATTCTGAGAAATAAACTCACTAAGGAAAATAAAAAAACATTGTGTAAAATGATTATATCAATATTGGCAGTTTAAATGAGTACGTCTGTCATGGTGCTAAAGTTTTTCATCTTGTCGGATTGAGTGAAATTATACATGTATATGCCTGGAATGCATTTCTTTACAGCCATATTTATTATCAGGAATACAGTTTTTACATAAAAAATGCTTTATCAATGTTCTCTATGTCAGTGGCATCGTTCAACGCCAAACGTTCGACACCAAACGTATTGTCAGCCGCGGACTGTGGGTATGGTCACTGTCTGCCCCCCACTGTCTTGTTAACGTGGACTCAATCTGCAGTACGCGTTCTCACCAAGCCGACTATACGCTACACTACTAAATAAATAAATAGACAGGTATAGGTACGTTAAACGACAAAACAAAAAGAAATAAAAGAAAATAAAGGCTTTTTGCCTTTATTGATTGTGCTGAAATATTGCACTAGAAGTCGCAGGTAAAAATAAACATAGTGATAACATAAGGCAACGACTTTTAGAGCAGTGATTCAAAAACTGTCAGCGTAAAAACTTTATATTACCTACTGAATTTAGATCGAGCGCCCATAATTCCCTACATGAATGATTAAAATATGATTCTTAGGTGAATGAAGTTATGTTTCATTTGCTAGCGTTGATCAAATCAACTATAGAGCATAATAACATTATACTCTGCCAGTATTCCCAAATAATAATAGAGACGTGAACAGCCGCTTTAAATTATGATCGGTGGATAAAATTCATCATAATATGTACGGATTGGTATGTTGGCGATGGTAGGAATGTACTCAAAACAAAACAAAGTCGAATTCAGTGACCTTCGTCAAACAAAATATTGGACTCGATGTTGTTTATATGTATATCTACCTAATGTACATTTTCATAGTGGATTCTATGGTTCCGATATTGATAAAGTTGGAGATATTGATAGCTGCAGTCTCAATATTGGTTTTGTCAGTTTAGATGGCTGTACTAGTAGTATCTCGGATGTAATTGCTAACTTATACAAATAGTGTTGTCACGATATTAGTATTCGATACTGAAGACGATAAATGTAAGTAAAATTATAAATACCATTAAATTACGATCTATCTTGCGAGATTGCAAACTGTAGAAGTATCGTGAACTGCATCATACTGTTCGAAGGCTGCCCCCGATTGGTCGGCATTTCAATAGATGTCCCTGATTGGTCGGCCTTCGGAAAGTTTACAATTTGACAATCCTAAGGTATTTATACGTCTGTTACAATAATTTATGTTAATTTAAAACAATGGCAAACAGTTCGGTGCGGTTCACAATACGAGATATTTTAATTTAATGGTATTTATAATCTAATGGGTTGAAGGAGCCGGAGTGCGGGTGAAATAATTTATAGTGCAGTATGCCAATGCTATTGACAACATTGCGCTATTTTCACCATCGATATTCCAGTTCCAAGAGAAGCTGAAGATTTGGATCAATCTACAATAGGAGATTAGACGGCACCACAATAATGTAAAGGTAGAACGCAAGTATAATTTACGTCTTCTGTATAAGTCTTGGCTTTTTCATCTCCTATTTCATGTTCTGTCCGTTCGCGCGGAAAACCTCAAACTGCTGGGGAAGTCGATATTCAATTTGTTTTGACTATTATTTAGCCTATAAAAGTGAGTGATTTATGTCGCTATTACAGAGTAACGGCGATACTTACGTTGATAACAACTCTCTCGCAGAAGTCGTGGTCGTGTTGTATAGGTTCGAAGGTCACCACCCCTCCCTGGGGTGGGCGTCCAGGCTCTTCTTCCTGGTTGCAAAGTTTCGGCAGCGACCTGGAAAAGAAAGTAACTGTTAGATTTATGTTGAATATATACCTACCTAATTAAAATACACAAAGTATTTGGTACATATTCGTAACTAAACCAAAAACAACCGTGTCGAACGGAAAAAAGTCCCTTTGAATACAAATTAATATTTTGTCTACTACGTCTCAATATAATGTACCACATTCACTGTCTACTATTTTATACAGGTTCAGGTACATTTTACCTTCCTTGCCAACCCTTCAAGGTTACCTACATCCAGCCAAAAGAGTATGAGCCTCCACCCAAACGTGCTCAAACATGCCACTCGTGTCCTCTCAATATTTCCCAGTTTAACCGCAAAAGCCCTAGCGTCCAGGGTTGCCGTTATCTTTATTAGTCAAGAGCCACGGACGGAACGCAAAGTGAAGTGAGTTGTATAAAAGACCTTGGTGACCTGATTGCAGGTATTTTGTAAATGGCCTGTAATTTTCTTACTAAATTATTTTGCAAAAGCTGGGGAAAAATTGGCCCAAGAATGAAAACCGATCGGTGTCATTGGTTGCATCTGTTATGCAATGCAAATGTGGAAAAAATGCCTATTCATGTTCTCTGCAACATGCAAATAGCGTTCATCAAATGTCAAAGCGATAACCCTAAACTAAAGAGGTGCTGTAAAACCGCTGCGTGGCGTCGTCGTCAGCACTCGAGCCCGAGACTCGATTCACGTTGTTTTTCTAAAATGCTCCCCTTATCCCCGCGATCGCTCTTCATTCGGCTTCAGATGCTCTCCACACGAGATGGCTTGATGATGCCACTACAAATGTGCCGATTACAGGCACACTTGACACCGCTACGCCACTTTATTACCCCTTTTGGTTAGTTTATCCTTTTTGTTTTGTTCATCATTCAATTTGGGCGCATAGGCCAAAGTAGGTACGTCACAATATAGTCAAAAGACAAGATTTACTGTAAATATATTAAGACCCATTTTTAGGGTTCCGTAGCCGAATGGCAAAAAACGGAACCCTTATAGATTCGTCATGTCTGTCTGTCTGTCTGTCTGTCTGTCCGTATGTCACAGCCAGTTTATTCCGAAACTATTAAGATTACACCATTCAAACTCGGTAGGTAGATGTATTTTGTTAACCGCTTTACGATTTTTATGCAAAAATAAAAAATAATAATATTAGAAGGGGGCTCCCCATACATGGAACTGAAACAAAAAAAAAATTTTTTCGTCCAACCTATACTTGTGGGGTATCTATAGATAGGTCTTTAAAAATAAGATTGTGGTTTCTAAAACCATTTTTTCTCAAACTCAATCATTTCAAAGTTAGACACTTTCAAAGTGCAAAAATGTGTGTCCCCCCCCCTGTCATTTCTAAACTACCAAAGTGAAAAATCTAAAAAAAATATATGTTATAGATCTTAATAAAAACTATCAACCAAAATTGGTTTGAACGAAATACAGTCAGTAGTTTTTGAGTTATAGCACTTTTTCAGTAACCGCAAACTATAACTTTGTTATTCATATATTTGTATGAAAAACAAAGTAATTTTTTGTAGGTACGTTTATTTTTCATAGATAATGGAACGGAACCCTTCGCG
>NWSH02000323.1:12574888-12641719 GCA_002382865.2 Heliothis virescens | reverse complement strand
ACAGACAGACATGACGAATCTATAAGGGTTCCGTTTTTTGCCATTCGGCTACGGAACCCTAAAAAAGTGGTGTGATTAGATGTTCCGCCTTCAACTTGACCGTATAATGAGCCACTGTTGCATTTATTATGTAGGAGGCAATTGCCAGTTGTGACAATAATAAATGTGACGTATAAACGACATAATAAGCTGTTGCGTAGTATATTTGACATGAACGTCAATTCTTTGACGGCATTTTGTCCATTTCTTTCATAAACAGAACAAGTATGTGAAATAAATGTACAAAGTATGAATGAAAGTATAAATGTACAAAAAATATTTTAGTTTTCATACATTATGATACATAACGATAGCCATTTAGAACTATAAGCGTCGGCTTAGCAGCCCAGTGTTCAATGGATTTGACGTAAAAACCCAGTAATCAAAATGTTTTCAAATTCGCTTTATATAGAATTGTAATAACGACTGATATCATTATCTGCCTAGCCTTTTCCCAACTATGTTGGGGTCGGCTTCCAGTCTAACCGGATGCAGCTGAGAACCAGTGTTTTACATGGAGCGACTGCCTGTCTGACCTCCACAACCCAGTTACCTGGGCAGTTTTATATCAGTAATAACGACTGATATAAAATGACAGAAACAACTCGCTTTCCCAGGCAAGGAGGCGTATCTGCTCTAACATTATTAACTTACTGATTCGAAGCTGCATTGTGGTTCTTTTTGAGAATTGTATAGACCCAGGAAATCGAAACAATTCATTAACTCATATGTACTAATAAAAATATTTAAATGATTTAGCCTTAATAATAATATTTTAAACGGGTTATCATTAAATGTCGCCAGAAACTGATTATCGCATTTTGTTTAATTAAACAGAGGATGATGATTATATTATTCCAAAATAACATAAATCATTATAGTAATGAGGTTCTGATATCACTTCTAGTAATAGTACTGTCGGCTACTGTGATTAAAGTATAGTGCCCTATATAATTATAATATTCAGTTTTAGACCATGACGATATTGTTTATATCGCTTGAAAGAACAGATTATACAAAAGCCTACCTACCTACTTAGGAACTCAATAATCAGTTTTATATGATAGTACCAACAATACAGTCGTGATTGAATTTAACCGCGGCGGTTATTCTCGAGCCTAGAGATCAGCTAGATAGATGCGAAGGAATTCACGACTTGGTTTAAACACATGGTTTAAACGTGTGCTGCAAGTACTGGATAGAAAAAATTAAGGCGTTCTGATTTTTATACCGTTTTGTCATTTATTTAAAAAATGTGCGCATTTGTTAAAACAGCGTCCAAAATTTTCTACAAAACAATGACAATGTTGAGAGGTATCGTTAATTTTGAACCGTTCAATTGTTATAATAAGTTATGAAAAGTCTTTGTTTAAAAACAGATCTCTTCTTGGCTGTTCTGACTATTTTATGAAAAAGAAATAAATGCAAAGATTATATAAAAATGAAGGCACTAAAATTCTCTATAGCAAAGTATCGATGTTTGCGTCGCGAGTAGGGCACAGTGATTTATTTAAATAAAGCTATTTGCTTACCTGAGACCACATAAAATGAATTTTGAATTCGTTACTTTGTAGTGTCATTGTTTTAGTCCAACACGTCACGAAATACATAATTTTGAAACACTATTTATCTTGCAAAAGTACTAATCGAACTTACAACTCGAAGCTTTTTAACACAACAAACCAAAGCTCACAGAGTATCACTATACAAGTTTCACCACGGATCACGAATACATACAAAAATTAAATGAAATCATAAAAAAAAAATATTCAGCACTGTTTGTAAATTGATCACTTATCGATAGTGGACATCGTCAAGTATTCTCCATACTTGACATATAAAGACACATTAATAAAAAAACTCATATTTTGATTGCACTTTTCCAGCCAGCATCAAACAAAGTTTGAGAAACTCGTTAAAACTGTTGTATTTTTTTTTTCTATAATAAACTAATTATGATAATTACACCCCCTTTTGTAAATAAATACTAAAAACTCTTAAAAATATATGTGTATTTTAAATGACAACAAAAAAAAAATAATACCATCAAACTCGATTAGTCATCCAAAGTTTATCCAATACGTTTTTTTTTCGAAAGTCATCAGATAGAAATACAAAACTAGATAATATTTTATAACACACT
Source organism: Heliothis virescens (assembly GCA_002382865.2). NCBI lineage: Eukaryota > Metazoa > Arthropoda > Insecta > Lepidoptera > Noctuidae > Heliothis > Heliothis virescens. The sequence goes on along the minus strand of NWSH02000323.1, from coordinate 12,639,537 downwards.
TCATTAATTTTGAAGTAGGTATTACAGTTATTGTACCTAATTAGTAAAACAGCCCTAAACCGAACTTACGAGTCTTCGTCACCTGGGTCTTCATTGTCAGCGTCCGAATCCCGAGTGCCAAAGAAATGGCAATAAGTCGCCATTTCCATCATGGTTGGGGCGGTGTNGACAGACAGACAGACAGACAGACAGACAGACAGACAGACATGACGAATCTATAAGGGTTCCGTTTTTTGCCATTCGGCTACGGAACCCTAAAAAAGTGGTGTGATTAGATGTTCCGCCTTCAACTTGACCGTATAATGAGCCACTGTTGCATTTATTATGTAGGAGGCAATTGCCAGTTGTGACAATAATAAATGTGACGTATAAACGACATAATAAGCTGTTGCGTAGTATATTTGACATGAACGTCAATTCTTTGACGGCATTTTGTCCATTTCTTTCATAAACAGAACAAGTATGTGAAATAAATGTACAAAGTATGAATGAAAGTATAAATGTACAAAAAATATTTTAGTTTTCATACATTATGATACATAACGATAGCCATTTAGAACTATAAGCGTCGGCTTAGCAGCCCAGTGTTCAATGGATTTGACGTAAAAACCCAGTAATCAAAATGTTTTCAAATTCGCTTTATATAGAATTGTAATAACGACTGATATCATTATCTGCCTAGCCTTTTCCCAACTATGTTGGGGTCGGCTTCCAGTCTAACCGGATGCAGCTGAGAACCAGTGTTTTACATGGAGCGACTGCCTGTCTGACCTCCACAACCCAGTTACCTGGGCAGTTTTATATCAGTAATAACGACTGATATAAAATGACAGAAACAACTCGCTTTCCCAGGCAAGGAGGCGTATCTGCTCTAACATTATTAACTTACTGATTCGAAGCTGCATTGTGGTTCTTTTTGAGAATTGTATAGACCCAGGAAATCGAAACAATTCATTAACTCATATGTACTAATAAAAATATTTAAATGATTTAGCCTTAATAATAATATTTTAAACGGGTTATCATTAAATGTCGCCAGAAACTGATTATCGCATTTTGTTTAATTAAACAGAGGATGATGATTATATTATTCCAAAATAACATAAATCATTATAGTAATGAGGTTCTGATATCACTTCTAGTAATAGTACTGTCGGCTACTGTGATTAAAGTATAGTGCCCTATATAATTATAATATTCAGTTTTAGACCATGACGATATTGTTTATATCGCTTGAAAGAACAGATTATACAAAAGCCTACCTACCTACTTAGGAACTCAATAATCAGTTTTATATGATAGTACCAACAATACAGTCGTGATTGAATTTAACCGCGGCGGTTATTCTCGAGCCTAGAGATCAGCTAGATAGATGCGAAGGAATTCACGACTTGGTTTAAACACATGGTTTAAACGTGTGCTGCAAGTACTGGATAGAAAAAATTAAGGCGTTCTGATTTTTATACCGTTTTGTCATTTATTTAAAAAATGTGCGCATTTGTTAAAACAGCGTCCAAAATTTTCTACAAAACAATGACAATGTTGAGAGGTATCGTTAATTTTGAACCGTTCAATTGTTATAATAAGTTATGAAAAGTCTTTGTTTAAAAACAGATCTCTTCTTGGCTGTTCTGACTATTTTATGAAAAAGAAATAAATGCAAAGATTATATAAAAATGAAGGCACTAAAATTCTCTATAGCAAAGTATCGATGTTTGCGTCGCGAGTAGGGCACAGTGATTTATTTAAATAAAGCTATTTGCTTACCTGAGACCACATAAAATGAATTTTGAATTCGTTACTTTGTAGTGTCATTGTTTTAGTCCAACACGTCACGAAATACATAATTTTGAAACACTATTTATCTTGCAAAAGTACTAATCGAACTTACAACTCGAAGCTTTTTAACACAACAAACCAAAGCTCACAGAGTATCACTATACAAGTTTCACCACGGATCACGAATACATACAAAAATTAAATGAAATCATAAAAAAAAAATATTCAGCACTGTTTGTAAATTGATCACTTATCGATAGTGGACATCGTCAAGTATTCTCCATACTTGACATATAAAGACACATTAATAAAAAAACTCATATTTTGATTGCACTTTTCCAGCCAGCATCAAACAAAGTTTGAGAAACTCGTTAAAACTGTTGTATTTTTTTTTTCTATAATAAACTAATTATGATAATTACACCCCCTTTTGTAAATAAATACTAAAAACTCTTAAAAATATATGTGTATTTTAAATGACAACAAAAAAAAAATAATACCATCAAACTCGATTAGTCATCCAAAGTTTATCCAATACGTTTTTTTTTCGAAAGTCATCAGATAGAAATACAAAACTAGATAATATTTTATAACACACTTCATTAATTTTGAAGTAGGTATTACAGTTATTGTACCTAATTAGTAAAACAGCCCTAAACCGAACTTACGAGTCTTCGTCACCTGGGTCTTCATTGTCAGCGTCCGAATCCCGAGTGCCAAAGAAATGGCAATAAGTCGCCATTTCCATCATGGTTGGGGCGGTGTTAACTTGTGGAGAGATCGCGATGGACTAACAGCCCTCGAGCTACTGAGAGCGATGCAACCACCCCGACCCCCGGCGTCGCGAGCGCTGCAGCCTGCCACTTACACGGCCTCTACCACGCACTATCAATACATTCTCGACTTACCTTATCGCTTCATATTTCGAGTATCAAACGATACATGGAAAATTGTACTTTTTTATTTTTACTAAAATATTAATTTCTTTTCGGTGTCATAATTTTAAGCTAAGTCTATGTTGGGGTTACTTGCAGCTTAAATATTATACCAAAATTATTACCTTTTACGTATCGATACAGTGGTACGGGGAACGCTATTTTCGTTTTAGCATTGATTTATTAAACTTACATTTTTAATGTGACATGAATGATGTGATGTCAGACCGCATGCTAAAATGGATTTCATAATTAGTTTTACACCTGTTATTACCCAGGCAGTATTTATTAGTGGAGTTCCTGGGGGTTTGAGTTCGAAAATTCGTTAATGTGAATAATTTGCTTTTTAACTAGGATCGTTCATAAAATTTTTCAAAATTAAGAGCGCAGCTTTTTATTGTACCCCTTGTTATAAGCGAATATTACACTTTTAAATTTGACTTGGACGTGAACCATTAAAAAATGCAAAATTAAATATTAACTTATGAGCTCTGTGATTAAAATGATTTACGACGAATAAAAACTGAGTTTGACGAAAAGGAGTAGGTAATATAATGTCAAATTAACCTAATTGTCACAGAGTACGAAGTCGAGGCAGCACAGGCAATTAAGTCGGAAGAGTGAATATCCATCGATCGAAGGAGCGGTGGGCCGAAATTGGCATAGTCCATTTCAATTTAGTTTGCACACAGTTTCTGTATGAATGTGAAAGGTCGGAACAGATTGGAACAACCACCATTGATTAAAAATACCCGTTATTGCCCTAGGCCAGAACTTTTTTATTTCATCTAACAACTATACGATGCATTGAAACGTTTTATGTGTTTACTTGAGCTTTTCTAGTTTAGGAAAATATTTTATGAAACATGAAATCGTTTGAGATGAAGTGTGCTTGCATTACCGAAGCACACTTAAATGGACTGAAAAGGAATACCTTTTACAGGAAGCAAAGATCTTACTGTCATATAAATGTTGCACATAATACTTTCAGTATGTGGAGAAAAGGTAAGTTTTAGCGCGGTAATACATCAGCAATTTGTCACGAATTATGAACAGTTGTGCTTGTTACACATTTCAGAGTGCAATTTAATAGAGCAATAAATAGGAGTACATTACAAGTGTATCGCTGTACGAAGCGTAAATTTCGATTGGAACAACTGTTTACCGGCGCATTGAGTCCGCCTGCAAAACAAACATATATTCACTCAATTCTGTGAGATGGTCGCGCTAATTAGCAAATGCACTTTATTACTAATGTGACACATGTGACTACGTACTGAGGTTTTTTGTCTGATTACTAATATCGGGCAGCAGTCTCAGCTCAGTCCGAGACTAGGATCAGCATAAACATCTTGATGAATAAACACGTAAACAACTACGTACATTTGCATCGTTATGCAATCTCGGGAATGTATTTAAACACGCTGTTTAAAATACCCTCACGGTTAAAAATAGTTGATATATTCAAAATTCCGACGACATAATATTGTGCGAAGACCAGTATTTCCCACTTAACGTATGTTTGTGCGTTTGAGCATTAACAGAGTTCCAGCCAGCCTCTAAAATAAGGTTGTGCTAATAATAGGCGAGTGTTGAGCGTGGTACGCTTTGGTAAATCATAATAAATAGAAACTCATGCGTAGGCATCGGTCACAGTGACAAAACTCTACTAACTTTCGCGGAAAGTTTGTTGAGTTTCATGAAACGGAAATGTTTCATGATCTGTGTCACGTGCACATTACTGATGAAGTTTGCGTCTGATATATATTTAATGGCACAATTTAAATTCAGTATTGAATACTTTACATATTTCTAATTCAAAAATGTCTTGTTCTTAACGGTGCTACCTCCAGTAAGAAGAAAAGTGTTCACATAGATACTTTTCGGCTATAATGGTCTTGTGATAATGTTAGTAAATTAGTGTGGTGATATTTTAATTGAATATAGATAATTGCTGAAATTCTGAATGTGATTTTTAAAAGTTTTGTAACAATTTCGAAGTTGCTTCACGTAATGACGCTCAATTAAGCACTCAAAAAAGATGTAACATTTTGAAATAATCTTAGGTAATTATATTAAGGACGACAAATACTATTTTAGTAGAACAAGCACCGATACTTGAATGCTATCTGTAGAACTATTGAGAAGTACGTGACATAATTTCGAGCAATACTCGCTCAGGGTTATACAAACAGTAGACTTAGCGACTTCAAGGCGGCATCGTATGATTTTGGCCGACTTTACTACTCTATCCAAGAAGTGCGATGATGACGCAGCATAAACAATATGCATGGAGAATGTTCACACACACAAAGGTATATTCGCATTCAGTTCATAGAACTAATATCTAAAGCGTACACTCGAACGCGTATATTACTTCTAAACTAAATAGAATATGTAGCATATTTCATGAGTTTTATTAGAATAGTTTTCAATTGCGTGTATGTCGCAGTGCACTATTGCTATAGCTTAATGCATTATGGTTAAATCTATCCTACGCTAGCGATGTTAGTTATTTCGTAATAGGAACAGACGTCAGTACATCAAGTTACCACGATCTGTCGAATCTCTGCAATAGAATTTCAACCTTATCACAATAGTGGAAGGTTAATGTTCGATTGGTAAAAATTTACAGATTCATATACGTTGACCTGGTGTCGTCTGTACATTTTATACCAATACATGTTGTTATACCTTTAACTTTTGAACTCGAAATATAAGATATACTTACTCGTATTCTCCACTTTGCAAAATGTAAGCCTAAAGGCCCATTTACACATTGCGATTTCATTGCCCGTTTCTTGCCATTTCATTGTAGGAATATTTGACAGGCGACCATTTACCTATTGCAAGATTACGTTTACACAGTACAAGTAGCATCTTGCTGCAATAAAATGGCAAGCAACGGGCTTAGAAATCGCAATGTGTAAATGGGACTTTATTGTAAAAATCACTATGATTGCAGACCATCTTTGCAAAAAAACTGCCTTCCTCGTCATAAGTTATTTAGAAGCTGTAACAACCTATAATGATGGCTAAGGGACGCATTGTAAGGCGCAAGACATCGTAGCTGCGGAATATCCGAGTGTGGACAGGTGTTGGAGACCTATTTCGATTAGCAAGAGATAGGAATAAACTCGCTGAGCTGACGACTAACCCCCAGTGGTGGAGTTACCAGAAGAAAAATACCGATACTCGAAACAACGTTCGAAATTGCTTTGTCCGAAGTTCAAAATTAGGGCACTGTCAGTTAGTGTTGTCAAGATCAACATACATTGCCGTGTTACGTACACAGTTAATTTGGGAGTGCAATGTGTGACGAGCGTTCTTCGCGACACATTTAGATTAACCACGCTTGCACGCTTTTGTTCAATGTCGGTCGGGTACCCGACTGTTTTCAAGGTTTCACTAAAATCATTTCAGTTGTTCAGAGATTAGTGTCTAAATAACAATTTTAAATGTTAATTACATTGTTTATATTCGTATGGCGGATTTGATAATACTAATCATTTTAAAGATTTTTTTCTTCCGTAGATATAAGAACAGTTGTGCTTACTGTAATGTAATTTAAACCCAGGTGCGTATATGTTGTTTTTATAAAACTCGTGTGGACAACCTATTCAAAAGCATTTCGGAATGCTAAGATTAGCGTTGTACCTACCTATATGAGTGTTGTATATATTATGCATTTATCACGTTGTTGTTACAAAAATGTGAATTGAGGATGCACTAGCTTGAATTCGGGGNTGATGAAGTTTGCGTCTGATATATATTTAATGGCACAATTTAAATTCAGTATTGAATACTTTACATATTTCTAATTCAAAAATGTCTTGTTCTTAACGGTGCTACCTCCAGTAAGAAGAAAAGTGTTCACATAGATACTTTTCGGCTATAATGGTCTTGTGATAATGTTAGTAAATTAGTGTGGTGATATTTTAATTGAATATAGATAATTGCTGAAATTCTGAATGTGATTTTTAAAAGTTTTGTAACAATTTCGAAGTTGCTTCACGTAATGACGCTCAATTAAGCACTCAAAAAAGATGTAACATTTTGAAATAATCTTAGGTAATTATATTAAGGACGACAAATACTATTTTAGTAGAACAAGCACCGATACTTGAATGCTATCTGTAGAACTATTGAGAAGTACGTGACATAATTTCGAGCAATACTCGCTCAGGGTTATACAAACAGTAGACTTAGCGACTTCAAGGCGGCATCGTATGATTTTGGCCGACTTTACTACTCTATCCAAGAAGTGCGATGATGACGCAGCATAAACAATATGCATGGAGAATGTTCACACACACAAAGGTATATTCGCATTCAGTTCATAGAACTAATATCTAAAGCGTACACTCGAACGCGTATATTACTTCTAAACTAAATAGAATATGTAGCATATTTCATGAGTTTTATTAGAATAGTTTTCAATTGCGTGTATGTCGCAGTGCACTATTGCTATAGCTTAATGCATTATGGTTAAATCTATCCTACGCTAGCGATGTTAGTTATTTCGTAATAGGAACAGACGTCAGTACATCAAGTTACCACGATCTGTCGAATCTCTGCAATAGAATTTCAACCTTATCACAATAGTGGAAGGTTAATGTTCGATTGGTAAAAATTTACAGATTCATATACGTTGACCTGGTGTCGTCTGTACATTTTATACCAATACATGTTGTTATACCTTTAACTTTTGAACTCGAAATATAAGATATACTTACTCGTATTCTCCACTTTGCAAAATGTAAGCCTAAAGGCCCATTTACACATTGCGATTTCATTGCCCGTTTCTTGCCATTTCATTGTAGGAATATTTGACAGGCGACCATTTACCTATTGCAAGATTACGTTTACACAGTACAAGTAGCATCTTGCTGCAATAAAATGGCAAGCAACGGGCTTAGAAATCGCAATGTGTAAATGGGACTTTATTGTAAAAATCACTATGATTGCAGACCATCTTTGCAAAAAAACTGCCTTCCTCGTCATAAGTTATTTAGAAGCTGTAACAACCTATAATGATGGCTAAGGGACGCATTGTAAGGCGCAAGACATCGTAGCTGCGGAATATCCGAGTGTGGACAGGTGTTGGAGACCTATTTCGATTAGCAAGAGATAGGAATAAACTCGCTGAGCTGACGACTAACCCCCAGTGGTGGAGTTACCAGAAGAAAAATACCGATACTCGAAACAACGTTCGAAATTGCTTTGTCCGAAGTTCAAAATTAGGGCACTGTCAGTTAGTGTTGTCAAGATCAACATACATTGCCGTGTTACGTACACAGTTAATTTGGGAGTGCAATGTGTGACGAGCGTTCTTCGCGACACATTTAGATTAACCACGCTTGCACGCTTTTGTTCAATGTCGGTCGGGTACCCGACTGTTTTCAAGGTTTCACTAAAATCATTTCAGTTGTTCAGAGATTAGTGTCTAAATAACAATTTTAAATGTTAATTACATTGTTTATATTCGTATGGCGGATTTGATAATACTAATCATTTTAAAGATTTTTTTCTTCCGTAGATATAAGAACAGTTGTGCTTACTGTAATGTAATTTAAACCCAGGTGCGTATATGTTGTTTTTATAAAACTCGTGTGGACAACCTATTCAAAAGCATTTCGGAATGCTAAGATTAGCGTTGTACCTACCTATATGAGTGTTGTATATATTATGCATTTATCACGTTGTTGTTACAAAAATGTGAATTGAGGATGCACTAGCTTGAATTCGGGGTGTAGGTACAGACAACAGCACATCAAATTACCACAATCTGTCAAATTTCTGCAATGGATTTTCAACCTTATCACAGCAGTGGGTAGGTTAATGTTTCATTGGTAAAATTTTACTGTTTCGTATACGTTGACCTGCTGTCGTCTGTACCTAATTAATATATTTTTTAAGAATCTATACTAATGCGCGGAACTAGATCACTTTTATCGTATACAAATATTTGTATGTTAGTTGAGGCCGTCACATCGCCGGTCCATTAATGTTTTTGTAAATCGCGCCAATGATGTCAGTTAGCGTCAAGCAACATCCTACTCATCCCGAACGTTGTCAATAATTATATTTCTGTTGAATTTGTACCACTGTCGAGTGCAATGAGTGATTTTTCATTTCCTTCAAACAGTAATGTTGTTGATGTATTCCCAAGAAACGGAAGTTCAGTTTAAAGTAAAACTTTATATTCAAGTAATTTTGCGTCCATATGTTATGATCCATCATATTCTTGCTTGTCCTTGAAATACTGCTGGTAGCTCCTGGAATGTGGAGTTAAGAATTGTTTTTATTGTGATCGATAACTACCTATGAATGTACACTGTCTAAAATAAAATAAGCTTTAAGACCTTGCTGCTAGACAGAATACTGCTCACTCTTTGTACAATCAACACTTTTATAGAAAGAGTTGACTTTTTATAGCAAGACACAATATTTCTACCAAACGACAAAAATGATGATCTTCTTTGATCTCACCGCTGAGAATGCGCGATGATCGACTGCGAAAACAGACAGCTTTAGACGAAAATTAGATACTGTTAACATATTTGTTTGTTTCTATTTCGATCAGCACCCTGAAATATTACCTACAAAGATACTATGGTACTATGCCCCCATTGCCCTAATCAGAACAGTGGGTACATCAGTTCTGATTAGAAGACAAAAGAATGACGATCTCTAAGTGTACTTTTGTGTCGAGTTTTCCTTACATACAACCTCGGAGAGATAGTATTAATGTAGCGTGTTCGAGAATCCCGGTTTATCCAGCAAATTTTAATACTTTAAGCTCCTACAATCAGAAACATTACTGAATTAATATTTAATGCACACTAAGAGAACGAGAGACTTACTCAGCATTTTCGCACAGAATACTAGACTACTGTTTGAACCTGTATTTTTGTACTTATTCAGATAACAGTAGAAGTATGACGATGTTCTCATTGCACAGAAGCTATTCGTGACATTTCCAGAGCAAGGAGTCTTAGATCGCTGCTAAAATGTCTCTGAGTGTTCTGCAAAAGGATTTATGGCGTAAACATACAGCGTCCATTGGGTAAGTATACTATTTATTTAATTTGAATGGGTTTCTGATAAGATTTTATAGTTATGTTTGATATGAGGTGACATTATGTATTAAATTACTATATCGGTACATCATATAGACAAAAAAAAGAAATGCTTAAAACAACGTAAACCATATAAATTTAGAGGAGGAGAGGAGAAACATCAAATTCGTAATTTCACGAACGTAATAGCTAATCTTGCACCTACTAATGACGTCGGCCTGCTTCATTAAGATGAGGACCTCGCAATGTTGGGACAACGCCGGAGGAGAAGTGACACGATCGACCCAAATTAAACCTACCTCGCGTCTTCTAGGTTAAGGGTTATTGACGTAACTTGCCGATTCGGGAAATTAAAAATGTATTAAAGCTAAATTTAGACATGGCTGTTGGGAAGCTAGAGCTAGCTATTTTGTCTGGGTATGGGAGGAAGTTCCCCCGGGATACGGGTGAACAATATTTAGTATTCACAAAGGCTGCGTTAGCGCTTCTGTGGCTTACGCTTACCCTAAGCCAGCTTAAGTGGAGGCAAAACAGCTGATTGGTTAATCTTTCTACAGGTGCTACCTGAGCTCGGAGAGAAATTTACTGACGTCTGGAAAGTTGCTCGTACGTGGAAGTTAATAAAGTTATTCTAGCTTGAAGACCTAATAACTTAAACTGCAAGGATGGATACAACTATCTGCACACACTCGAGGCAAAATTTAACACGTAGTTGCCTGTTTGCTCAAGTAACCTACTTATATTGTTAGGTAGTTAATGTCGCATTTGTCGTCCTTAAATAGTTAGAAAATGTTATCTAAGAGGTATAACAATATTCGATCATAGTAATAAGATGTTAGCTTCATCATTGAAAGTATAGTAGAAAATTAAATTGCCAAAGTTTAACTTTTTGTAATCTTATAGCCTATAATAAATTGTACCTACTGAACATTTATTTATTTTAAGAAATAAAATGAATGCGTCTTGCAATGTACAAGTAAAGGTCAATGTCTAAAAGCTTCTTTGCCCAAGTCAGAGTGCTTAACCTCTTTTCCTTTGAACTGTTAGCGAGGGAAATCCGCACACAGGCTAATCCATTAAAGGATGTAGACCTTGGTAATGGTATCAGGAACGAGACTTGGACTTTGCCTTGTGTGACACCCACGCGAGGTAGCATGCGAGAGGGAGTTGCCATTTCTAACAGATATGAAAGCAAAACTACAAATCTGATGAAAACGACCAAACTAAATGGATATGCTCACACAATTGTGTTTGCAATAAAGCCAGGTAGAGCACCCTACTTTCTTATGCAAATAAATGTGTTGTGTTTCATGATGTGTTACGTTTAACTTACACTATTTTCACATTATTAAATAACTTCACAAACGATATTGAATAGAAAGCAGAAAGAGCACACGACACTCTTATATTAGATTTTATATTTCCACTCCGTGAATTTGAATTGCATTAAGGATTTTAAACTGATGGAACAAAGTTACTCCTCTACTTCGTAATCTAATGTAGTCTGCTGGAGTAGTCTGACTAAATTAAATCAAAACCCGCAGAAGGTAATACAATTTGCTCGGTCATCTATTTCCGGAATGCAGCTGCAGTTTCAATGATATAAAAAAAATCTTTTTAGACTAAAATAACAATGATAATACCTACTACGTCATTTGGCACTGCATATTCTACAAACTAACATAGTGGGTCATATTCAAACGAAAAATATTAGAATAAGGCAGACCCGAGGCGCAGTGCAGATAAAGTGATAGTAAAGGGTGGGAGGTAACGGGCCTTAGTAGAAAGCAAAATATAACACTAGCGACCGAATGTAAGGGTCAGTAAGATCATTTGCAAACTTGAATGACAGTTGACAGTTTCAAGATCCAAATGAAGTTCAAGATACAGTCACAATTAAATAAAGCATATTTACTTTTTCAGAGAACAGGAGCTTAAAAGAATCTCGACTTATAATATAAAGTGTATGTATAGATTAAAGAATTCTTCGTTTTGTGTTAGCGGTCTCCTGTCCAAAGGAGCTCGCAAAGCGGAATCGAGTGTAAAGGAGCAATTTACTACTTGAACATCCGTCTATGTTATGTTGTTTGGTTTGTATGTAGGACAATGTGGGGAGCGTTATATAATATTGAGGATAACCGCAATTCCGGTAAATGGGTCTTGATGCTGAGATACGGTTTGTGTACCTATTTGATTGTGTGAGTGAACTAGCATCGATACTACTGCTACCTCGAGAAATTTATTGCATTTAATATTTAAAAATTCCTTTCGATATTTGTTACCAAAAATGTAACCTGACTTTCTATTTTCAATCTACTTTGAATAAACTACTTTCAGTTCGATAAGAGAATTTAAAGGGTTATCATAGATTAGATGATTAACATCTAATAAAAGTAGTAATAGATTAAAATCCGGGATTCTGGGATCATTAATTCTACGTCACTGAAGTGTGCTATATCCATTTTAAACGAAATAATTTGCTTGACCTATCTGCATGGTTTTAGTGCGCTACCATACGTATTAGGCCATGTCTTTCGACAGGCGATATATAGAATCCAACCGTATTGTTCATAATGTCTGTAACTGTAATGAAACTTCGCGAAGAGGGTCCCCACGTCAAGCAAGTCCTTATAAAACAGATTTTCTTTGTCTCTTGCAATTCTCATGAGAAAGACGGTGATATGTCCCCTCCTTTTCGTGATTTTATTACTTCGCAAAGAATCAATACTTTTGTTCTGTGCATCTGTGAATGGAACTGGTTCCATGAACGAGTATCTGGATCTAAAGAGAGATTATCTAGGGGACGACCTCTTAAGTAGTAAGTAAGCTGTTAATACTTTGTATTGGTCAACAAGGAATAAGATAAAAAATGATCGAGACTATACTTAGATTTTTTTTATGTCTTATACTTGACTCTTTGTAGGTATCAGACGTAGACATGTCAGCGTGTTGATTTTGTAATCGTTCAGCGTTCTATGCCCGACGCCAGGGAAAAGTTCGTGTGATCATTCATCAAATTAACTTCCAACTATCATCAATATGTATACAACAAAAACGTTTGTTACATATTGTTAGCGATCTACCGCAATATACGTAGTATCAATCAACATCTTCTGAAACGTTTACATTAGTCTCCATATTCCTCTCGGCGTGGTATCCGCAATATCAGAGAACGTTCTTTAACCTCTATAACACCTATCAACAAAATAACGGAAGCTTCTATCGATTTTAATATGCGATTGAAATTTAGCAAATCATCCCGCAGTCCGCGTCAATAGAACATCAACCTTTTTCCAAAACACATGTTATCGAGGCCATTTACAAGATGTGTATGAAATAAGTCTTGTACTAGTGAATATGTTACAATAATAAATGCAAGGACAGCCAACGTGGCAGAACATTCGTAAGACCTACTACGTTGAAGTCAGGTTTAGTACGGAATCAAAGGAAATAGCGAGTGAAGCAAGAGGGGGATCAGCGCAGAGCGGTGTTCCCACATGCGGTAATCCCGACTGGAATAATGCAGCCGCAGAGATAATGCCGGCTCGTTGGGAGGCTTCAAAAGCCAATCGGCCAATTTATTGACTTTTGGAAACACGCAAACCAGAATATCAATTTCATAATCGTAAGTAAATATTTATTACTTGTTATTGTACTGTTGATGCAGTATTATCGACAATTAAAGATTAATGAGAATAGATTTGTCCGAGTTCTCTATAAAGTAATCTGTATACATATATATCAACTTGATTGAAAAATTTATTGTCTACTAAACCTATTTTATGACCCATATTTCAACGTCTGCATTTATTCGTCTGCTGGAGTTTAGAGAGGTTTACGCCTATGTACTAGTAACTAGATTATGAAAAATGTTGTGTCGGTCGGCGTATGTTTTGATGGTCGCTGGCGCTTTAGCGACGTTAACATAGGGTCACAGTGGTGCATGGCGCATTAGCTCAATCATTTCCGATGACTGGTTCAACGATACGTGGCGAAGTATTCATGACTCATATATGTTATTATAATATCTTTATTGATCCCAATTGAGAGCTGTAATTTGAACATAATCACGCAGAGTGCGGCTGGTTTGCAGCATCCAGCGCGTTACGTTTACGACCTCAATCATAGATATTTTTACAGCTCCCAGAGATCGTCTATAGACAAACAAATTTAATGTCCAGTAAGTAATGCCACAGTGAGTAATATTAAGGGATAATACAAAAAAAAAACATAGAAGGTTCGGGAATTGAACTGAAACAAATATTATGCATAAGGAGGGTGATACTGACATCCTGATTCCTACGGCTTTTTACGAGTGGAGACTGAAACATAATAAATGTAGGATGGATGTAATGCAGGTGTTAACAAAAATCTTGCTACTACACTCACCAGACACCAGCTCAATGTTAGAAGTTAGTAGCAGCAGCTGCGGGCCAACAGAGCAGGCGAGGCCAGCTCACTCACCAGCACATGTCGAAATAAGCCATTGCGGTACGGAGCAACATGCGTGCGGCGGCGCGTGCAGACGACGCTCTTCGCGCCGTGTGCCTGCCGCATGCCGCTGGCGCAACCAGCACACATGTATTGTGACGTCAACAGGACATATCCTCACCGCAAACCGCTTTACGACCGCTGACTAGCTGACGCCCCCGGACATTGCAACACTCCACACCGATATTGGGACGCTACATTCTACTTGCGATACGTACCTTTGGTCTCCGCCTTCCTCTGGGGCCCGGGGGCATTCCTGCCTCGGCCTGAGGACAGGCGTCAGCCCCCATTTCTCGACCAACTCTATGCGAGCAATGGTGGCTGCTCAACGACAATGTGTCATCGGCTCGGAGCTGGTGCGCTGCAGCGGGGACGCGGCGGAGAAGCCGGCTGGCCCGCGGCGCCCCCCGGCCGGCTCGTGGCGCGCGCCGCGGCCGCCACCTTACTCGCGAGCCATGCCCGCGCTTCGGCCTCGCGCCTCTCGCCTCGCTCCCGCGCTACGCCCGATCCTGGGTCGCAGCGCTCTTCATAATGTGTTTACAGCGGTGCGCGGGTCCGCGGTCGCATCGCGCCGTCCGCCGACACTGCGGCACGCCCGTACGGCTGGGCTGCCTCAAGCACCGCGCACCACTCGCGACCTGCGCAACTTTACCGCCGAATTTTCCCCGCTACGAGCGCGCGTTCTGCCGCGCGAATTTTATCGCTGTCGATGGACGACTATCCTTAACTAATATTACGATGATTATGTGAGAACGATTCGATATATATTTTGGATATGTATGGTATGGCTACCGCTGTTAACGGAGCGTCGTCGGCGACGGTTCCTTACGTAATGCGTATTCGGGACGCGTGCGGAGGCACCTCACCGGGTGCGGCGAGTCATGTCTCGACGGAGATCCGCGTGGCGGTCGCAAGGCACGGGCCAACGAGTGTATCACCGTGGCGCGGCGGCAGAGTACTGGAGCGGGCGCGCGTGCGTGGTCCCGGCGCGCCCCGCGCTCCCGGCCGCCCCGCGCCCCGCGCCGCACGCGTATCGACACCGCCCGCCAACCACCGCAGCGGACGGCGCGGCCCGCGCCTGCCACTCGCGCGTCACGCCGCGCCGCTGCACGCCTGCACCGCCGCACCGCCGTACCGCCGCACCGTTACACGCAACCCCCTACACCACTTCCTAGAAAACATTCGCTTTCCTTGCCCTTATTCCTTTTGGCTGGAATTTAATTCACTTTCTGATGTTTGTCGTAGACGAGTCTCCGCAAAAGCCAACTATTTAGGGTTGCGTCCTATTACGTCGCGGATTTATGAATTTGATAATAATAAACAATTGATGAGTTAGAAAGGAAAGCAGCATGATTGTTATAGAAAGCTGTAGTTACAAAAGAGGGATTTACATGGGCTGCAAGTTCCGCAAGCGTCACTAGTTCGGGCCAGCGGTCGAGGGCTGGTGCAGGCGAGCGAGTGGTTCCGGCTGCTCGCTGCACGTATGCGCTAGCTCGAGTGCCGGTGCAGCGCTGTGGCAGAGCAGACTGGTCGCCGCCGATTCACTCACTTATCTAGATCAAAGGTTGCTACGCCTGCCGAGTGCAACTTGAGCCAAGTAGCTCGACCTTCATGTAGAGTGAGCCATATATAGCCAAGTGGTAGGTAAAATAGGTAAATTCCACCAACTGCAATTTGTTTTTTTTAACAGACAAAGTTGGCGAGTCGAATATGCTAATCTTGAAGAAAGTATAAAATAAATAATAAAGACAATTTGCTCGTTCGCCAGCTGAATTACAATGCTGTTGGGAGAGTTCTAGGCTGTACTGGGATGGAAGAAATACACTCGAGATTTAAGCAGGAAGAGAAGTCTCGTAAATTTTTAGAAAAAATATCTGCAGGGATATAGAGTTTTATTAATTCAGTTAGACACCTGTCGTAGTTTAGTTACTCTAGCGGTAACAGGCTAACCCAGGCTGCGTCCAAACGAAATTCTTACTCGATAGGTTAATGTATCTAAAACAATTTATTGAACTGAAACTGAATTATTTTTTTCACACGAATTGATAAAAATATGCAAGGTTATCATCAGCAATTTTCGCATAATCTGATGAAAGAATATGATACGTGATTGCTGGCTGACCTTTACACTTCGAACCACGCTTTTAATATCATTTTCCATATCGGGAACCAATACTTTATTGGACGACGATGCCACGGGTGCGCCTCAATCTCCTATACCCATTTATTTCCATGATAAACACAGCAAAAGAAAATTCAAAGGTGAGCTGCAAAGATACCGAGTCTATATATATTGACCGCTGCGGAATTCAAAATATGCGCTCATATCTTTGCGCGTGCGCGATGCACAATACACGAGGAGAATAGACAAATGGAATGCCTTTTTACTGTGTACCTGAATGTGTCTTATAGAATCCTAGATATTTCACAGCGTAAAATATTGCACCGTTTTTTTGTAGTTTTCTAACGAAAAATTTTAATCTCTATTTCAAACCTTTTTACAGTTTTATTAATTCGTTTTTAGTAGATATAATTCCAGTTCCAAATAATAGTGATCAATAAAAATCAGCTGACTCAAAATGTAAGTAAATAAAGTGATGTTGCCGTACTGTTCGGTATGTAGGCCACTAGGCTGGACTTAAGTGTGTCAGTGCTACTCAGGATTCCGCAGGATCGGATCAATGCTTTTGTACGTGGAAATATTGCAATGCTCATTGACGGATGAAATTTTGGATTTCGCGTTTCTTTTATTAATAATATACCTATGTTTTATGGCGAAGTTTTTGTGTTTTTGCTTTGATATAAAGAAAATAGAAGTTTGTCTCGAAAATTGTTGTCGAATATTAACGCAAATACGAGTGTCTATATAGCTAAGCTTTCAAACTGAAGCGGCTAAACTATTTGAGATACCATTTTGTATGGAAACAATTGAATCCGAAAGACAGTTATAGGGCACATTTTATCCGGGTTCGAAAAGTAAGTAATTCCCTCGGGAAACGACAGAATGCGTCGGAAATCGTTAGTCCCATATATAATTTGATTATGAATAGTGCTTTAGTCCACAGTAACCTCAACTGTAGTCAGTAGCTGCTAGACTAGGTAGCAGAACACTTTAAATTATTTTTAGATGGCCTCCAACCTCGTGTTCTAGCCATTTGGTATGCTGAAGACAGAAATGAGGTTGAATACTTACGAAGATATATACAACCTCAGCTCGGTGACAAAGAGGGGGTATGGCCCCATGCCCGGGGTTAACCCACGCTGCAATTTAGCTAGAGTTGGGTATTGTGGTTTGACCCAAGCAAAACATCCGTATGAGTATTCAGTAACGATTTCGAATACACCAAAGGTTTTTCCTTGTACCGTGTTGAATTGTTACTCTAAAGTTTACCTATCTTCCTATTTCTATTTACAGGGTACATAAGCTGCGTAAACCCTAAAGGAATGAAAGAATGATTTAGAATAAATTAATAGTAGATCATAAAAATCATCAAACAAAGTACCTCAAAGTACCATTACACTATAGTATGTCCCGTGATTTAAAGAAAGTATTTTCTGGTGAACTGTATACGAGCTAATTAATCAATTTCAACAAAAGACCGGGTCTCGAATGTGAGTAGCAAAGGTTTGCAGCCTAAAGGGCCAGGTAATGAAAGTCAATTTCAGAATTAACAGGAATTAATTAACCTCCACAAATTCAGGACGTTGTATATTCTTAGATAACTCGTGTATAGATTGTATTCAACATCTGTACTAGCGAAGATGGAATATGAGGCAGAGAGGGAAGTGCTCCGGAATCGAGCGCAGGTAGGAGCGCATCCGCTGGATGCTCGCCTCGTGACATACATAACTTATATTGGTATGGAGATTAATCGTCTTTGCATACTAGAATACTGAAGAAGCTGATTTCAAAGGCATTGCTGATTTGAATAGTGCATCATAGGCGTGGAGATTCATAGCACCAATCGTATTCTTAAACAGAATAATTTTTAAGTTACTTTAAAGATGGAAACATTGTTTTTAATGTATAAGAAGCGGAGGCTTATTGCGTTTTATTATTTTCCTTAATCAATAAAAGACTGTATTGTTAATCCGATACACGACATTTAATCTCATTTGGAACGACGAGCATTAATTCTCACCACGACTCATAATGCTACTTGACTTACAAACTACCGAGCCGCTACGCGACAACATTGCAGCATGCAATCTAAGCGAGCTTAGACCGTCTTTGAAGGCTTTTATCGAACGAAGGTAGTGCAAACACTGGCTTTATGTCCCCGGCAGTGTCGGCCATCTACCGCTTGTTTTAACCCTCCAATGACAGTATCTGCGCTATGAAAGCGTGATGAGAGACTCTTATTGTGTGGCCGACGGCGACTGCTCTTCACAGACTGCCATTTTCCCTAGATTTCATTTTATGATTGGTAAAAATATATGAGAGGCTTGCTTGAGTTTATTACATGTCTTTTGGTAAGTAGAATGTCGTACATCTAGTTACTTTATCCAGTGTAGGAACTTTTACACAATTGTTTTAATGGTATTACGTAAATGAATTGCATTTACGTAATATGGTTTTCAATATTATTATTCTTTACACGAACTTTCAAGTGCAAATCAATTTTGTGGAGTAAAATTTAAATATTTATTTTCTTGAATGTATGTCATTTTATATTCTGTAGAACGAAGGATGCATCTTAAGCTGACCTTCAAAGACCATCTCCAATCAACTTCATTAATTGAAGTGACGTGACACATTTTTCTGACTTATTAATTGAGATTTTTTAATTTTATTTTTTTGTAATAATTATCAAGTAATTTGAATGAAAACTAAACAAGCGGACTACTTTGACAAGTAGTTTTTTGTGTATGGGATATAAGACACAATATTTTATCATTCGTACGACCATAAGTACGAATGTTACTGCAAATACGCAAGATTTTTCTGAAAATATGTTAAAATCGATAGTACAATTGTGACGATTGTCAAGTCTCACTAATCGGCGCTATTGAGTCGTGACACGGCCGTGTCGTAGCGCACTGCTGCAGGCTGTGACGTAATTGCGCTGAGGAATGCCCTATTTTCGGCGAAAAAATGGGACTTTGTCCTCTTTGTACGACCTGGTAATAAAGGATACCAAGGGGTGCCTACAGCGGCTTAGTTTTTGAATGTCATATCAATATAGAAAGAGTATTCTGTTTGTAGGTGAGGTTCAGGTTATTGGCATTTAAGAGGAGCCTTTTATAATGGTTCTATTAGCCAAGTGTTTCCTTTTCAACAAAATTAGTAGGTGGGGTATTGAATTCACCTTTAATTTACTCAAAATTTATATTTACTTCTACATTTCGTGTTTCGAATACCGCAAGTAGGTATAAAGAAATTTAAAGAAAACAGTGCTTTTTAATCTTAGTCTAAAACAAAAGGTTCCTATATAACACGGCTATCTAGATCAAATAAAGTAGAACCAGCCGTGCGCTTGTTATTTTTTCCAGGCAGTCGCGTCCGAATGGCTAAAGAAACTGCATTCGTGAACTTTTTAAGTATATATTTCTTTGTATATAATATGTATTCTCCTTTTGAAGTACTACGTTACACTAGAGTATATTCTTATTGTAGGTGTGCATACTGGAAATGCCTTAAAGTTTTTTAGCCAGATATATTAGTGGGTTATTAATTTAAATTGTAAGATGTAAAACGTTCAAATTTACACATGTATGTCAATGTAATAATGATTCCGAAAACTATTAAATCGTAAAAAAAAAGATTGTCACTTGATTTTGGAATGGATTTCCGTGATTTCGATTTTTGCTGGCGAAAATCTGAGCAACCAAGAAAGTAAGTTTACATGCGAGTGTCGAAACCTTATTTTACTGTTGCTATGTGTGGTCAGTTAAGTAATATCCTTCCTTATTTTTTTTTTGTCTTATTATTATGCGAATTGTATTTACCAATTCTACTTCAAGATTAAATTAACATAGGTATATATATTATGTATATCTTTTTTTACTTATTAATGGCTATTTCTGTTGAAATACGTAAACTCCTAAACAACTTGAATGCTAAGTTTGTACTTAAAATGACTTCACGCAGAAGGCGTCATCGCGGTGAGAGGTGATGCCAAGTTAGAAGTCAATGCGGTTCTCCGGTTTGGCACACGCGTAGGGACTTGTGCCGTCTACTTATGTGTATTTACTACTTCATAATTTTTACTATTATAAGCTTTTTACGTATAAGATACAAAATACTATTTTTTTTATCGTTTTTTTATCGTCCTACTGCTGGGCACAGGCCTCCTTTCACAGGGAGAAGGATTGAGCATTTTACATACATAATTATATAAAATATGAAATACACAACTATATAAAAAAAAATGAGTTTTAAAACAGATTAAGGCCCATTTCAACCCACAACATAAACATAAACCAATTACTCCAAATATACGGGAGTTTATAGTAAACAGTGGTTTTAAGAAAACTGACGATTATGTTGTAGATGAACTTGGACCTTAATGCTTTTTTTCTACTTATTGAATTAGTGTTTTTTATCCCTATCCCCATCAGAGTAAGTTTCATTATAACATTTTCATGTGTTTCAGTATAGGCATTATCGCTCGTGCCAAACAGTACCTAACATGAATATCTGCTAGTAATAATGTCTACTAAAGATGGCCAATAGTGATAATGTCATTTATTGCAGCTTTCACAATTTCAGGCGTATTTTACGTGTATTTTTTACATTATTTTCGGATAAAACAAAAAAGGCTCTCTTTCAAATCATTGAGTTTATTGTACTGTAAAATGTTTGTCGGTTTTTGTAGATTCGTTTTTAAAATGTTACGATCTCAACACACTGTAAGGAAAAAATATACCAGTACTTGATATTATATAAGTTGTGCCTCGAAGTATTGATCAAATGGAACAGTATGGACAGGATCATTTACCAACTTTTTGACTTCAGAGTATGGGTCAAATTTTTGACGGGTCAAAAATCATAGAGTCATACAGTATTCTGTGGCATCAGCCGCTCTGTCCTACATGGTGTATGGGAGTAAGTTATAAAATTATTATTTTATCCTAGATTTTTTTTTATAAAAATCTGTTAAAATTCAGTACGTCTTTAAAAGGTGAGCAATTTTTCCTAATTCGTGGTATTTTTTTTCCTAGAATATTTTTTCTTATAAAATTTTTATTCGACCACAATACGAAATTGTTAAAATGTTGCTAAAATTGGCCATAGTTTTAGACCCGTTCAATATTTGACCTATATTCTGAAGTCAAAAAGTTGGTGAATGACCCTGTCCACACCCCTGTTCCATCTGATCCCTACTTTGAGGGACACCCTATACCTATATATAGATACGTTCGTAGTAGAATCATAATATTTTATGCAACCTTTTATTGTATATGTTTAATGACTGGCACATATTTCACAATACAGATGATAATTAAAATAATTCCCAATACCTCTATTTGTCCTATGGATAACGCCTACGGTCTATAATAGAAACATAACATTTATATAGTATTACCATATCGTTGTTTGAATTACCAGACAGTTTACCATAGTTTTATTTGTCTATGCAAATTATGTAGCTGTTCAAATATTCATGTTACGTCTAACAGTGTATTATGATAAAGTTAATCAGCTAAACATACACGCAACTAAATAGTTGGCATCATTAGTATCCTGGTGCTGTACAATCCCTACTGACCCGTAAAGCGGGGCCAAGCTGGCGTCAACGCGTCTACCCTCTCCCTGTTACGGCGTCGCACTGCTGTATCATTCCCGAAAGCGCGGGGTGGGTGTTCCTCCCACTACTTGCACCCCCTACCCAACCTTGGCAGGCGAGGCGCCACGCCGCCTAGAATTCCCGCTAAGCTCGAATTATTTTGCGCTCCGCGTCGCGATTTTGATCCTGTGCGGCATTGCCGGCATTCAATCGCTTGCTTCAATGCACGGACACTCGTGAGCTTTGATGAATGTACACAGGACTTTCATAAAGATTTGTATGGATTACTAACATTGAAATTTGTAGTCAAGGAAACGCTGAGTTTGATTTTGATTTCCGTCTTGTTTAAGTAAGGCCTACGCCCATTCTTAACTGTTAGGCCGATTGAATTGATTATAAAACGAGGATGATGTCGAGTTCCTTTATATATGGTTTTCATAAATATTTAATCTATGAGATGACCCTTTTGAGAACGAAAGGATTTGATGCAGCATTTTAAGGCGTTGCCAATCAATAAGTAACAAAATATGGATTTCAGCAACTGAACAAAGAATTAAAAGTGGGTTCTAAAATAAATTATTACATCGCAATATAAGTGTAGATAAGAATTTATAACCAACAATCATAATTTGATTAAAATGTTCAGTAATCTTGAAGATTAGATTAGATTAGATATCGAAACAATGGGCACTAGTTATTGGTTAGCTGCAACCTCAAATAATATTTTTTTAAAGTTATTAACTCTTTAAAAATTTAAATATGATGTTAATGCACTTTTGTAAGATAATTATACTCCACATTTCGTAGGCAGTTCCTAAGTGAGTCGATTCGCTACGTGACTACGGCGTAGCAGTAGCGTAGCAAACATAAGGCTCATCGTAGAAGTTTGGTACAGCGGTTGTGCGTTGCAGTCGAATCAATTGGTTATCCGTATTGCGGCAATTAATTAAAATCGTTGCAGTTTTATCCTACCATACCCATTAATATAAATCGTGCGTTCACATTCGACATTTAAATGGTTACACAGTATATGCAACTTATCGTAATCCTATTCGAAATAAGCTCGTATATCAGTAACATCGCAAAGATCGACCTAATAATGAGCGTTGAATTCAAGGTGACCAGGTGTCAATTTCACGTAAATGGTAGTGAGAACACTAATAAAAATCTGATAAATCAGGGTTTATTAAAGGGTGACCAAGTAAAATGTTAAAGGAGACCAGACGGGCAGTTATTGCTTGTTAACACGTCACATTGGTACTCAGCTGCATCTAGTTATCTGGAATTCTATTAGTCTGGAAGCCGTCCCGATAAAGCCCATAGAAACCGATATATCCTATTATCCTAATCCATATATCCACGCTCCCGCTCACACCTCCTCTCAATGTGGCCCTACACAATGGTCGAGAGTTTCCCAGAATCACGTCACTGCGCGTCAGAGTTCCACAATGTTTATTGCATTCCACCTTATAAAGAATTTGTTGAATATCGACACATTTGTGTATCCATGTTAAGAATGAGGAAATGTCCAGCCAAGTATTTGATCAAAATTCAAACAATAGTTGAGATTTATCCCGGAGGCTAAGTTGTCAATCAGTTGTCATGACTTCGACTTTAAGTTATTATTGTGTAATATAAAATAATAAATTGATACATTACAATCAGATTAAGCCCTAAACATAACATTGGATCATGCATAAGACGAATTTCATATTGCAAACACAATTCGTTTAGTATAACGCCATCTATATCGGGTATCAAGAACCACATCATGTTGAAGCGACATCTAGCGGAAGCTTTTATAACCACGTAGAAACTGAGTTTGCTCACTGTTTTTCTAGTCTCGACAAATTCTTCTAAGCTACAAAAATAAAATATGTTTTAAATTAAGTATTTGCAAATTGTTGTTTTTTGGCAAAGGAAGAAAGGTTGGAAAACGTAATCGGATACACCTTTTCAGCTGTAATTTCCTGGTTTGCCGCTAAAGCATCAAACTGAAATATGAAATCGCAGTTTTTGTAAGTTCCGCTATTCCCCGCTAGATGGCGGTGTAACAAGTTTTACTCTATGTTCATTCAAAAGGTTGGACTTACTGTTGAATAATTCAGTTCTTTTTTGTTTTACAAATTGTACAGCGTAACCAAGGTCGCTTTGCCAGTATAACATAATATTGACATAATTCCGTAAAATTAAAAGAAAAGCTTAATTATTATACAAAGAACAAAATTACTTTCTCTTCAAATCATAATTAAATCTATAAATAATTTTTAGCTGTAAATATTACATTTTCTGTTTCCCACGCATTTAACTTCAACTCCGGTGATTTGTAAATAGCTTTCTGAGTACGTACACACTTACTTCTTTTAAGAAACGACACGAATGTCATTTTGCTCACATGCAGAATGTCATATTTCTTTATAGGCACCGATTTCGGCCAAGCGTTGATCAAGAAAGTGTGCCAGTCATTTAGCTTCTTACTTTATATAAATATATTTTATTAAATAGTACATAAATGTAATATAATTGACTACATAACATATTTACACGTTTTTGAGCTGCAAGAAATGTTTGTAGATTTTACATTATCTTCAATGAGTCTTTGCATTAGGTGAAAAATATTTATTACTAGCTGTTTATCCTGCGTTCCGAGATAACTACGTCCCAAAACTTCTTTAGTAAATTTTAATTTTCTGGGCACTTTTTTATGTCATTGTATAAACCTTCTCCTGACTAAATGGAACACAATAAAAATAGACCAAAACCGAAATGGGGTGATTTTTAAATATTTAGATAGGTAGAAATAATGAGCTAAAAAGTGTATAGCAGCAGTACCAACAGTATACAATTCTCTTATATATTTTCGTTAAAAAAAAGAGGTTTCATACCAGGTGTTTGGTTAAAGACTCAGATAAAGTACCGTCCATTTCCCCAATCCACTGGTTACGTAACACGGTTTCGGCGGCACAATAGGAAAGTAGGCAACTATAAAATGTTGTAGTAATTACGATAACTTTTAGAGCTGTCAGAAATTCCTCGGCCGGCTTTACGACTGCTTTCTAAAAGTACTATACTATTTATAGGTAAACGCTACGGACTGAACCTTTCAGTTGAACGAGTGCATATTTAAGGCTGCAATATGGATGCTATTGTGAGACATCACGGTTTTAACTGCACCTGCCTCTAAATACATAAAACTCAAAGGTGACTGAGTGACTGACTGACATAGTAATTTATCAACGCACAGCCCAAATCACTGGAGGGATCAGGCTCAAATTTGGCATGTTAGATGTTATGACGTAGGTATCCACTAAGAAAGAATTTCCCGGCTTCTTACTAGAATGGAAAAAAACGGGATTTTGAGTTTTGCGCGGGCGACCTACGTAAACGTTAAAAAAATGTAAAAAAAAACCTGATCATCGATAATAATAAAACCTTTTTGGATTTTAACCAAACATTAGGCATGAACATAAATTGTAGGCAATAAAAGCCACAGTAACGTTCACTCGGATTAGTAACCCAGATACTAAAACATAAAAAGGCGCGCCAATGCAGGCATTTTTAGTTTGCTGTAGTTAATGAAAACACCCAACCTGCATCCATGCGGGTAGATGTTACTTGTATGCAGTTATAAATATAAGTAAATAGAACTAAGATTCAATTGAAAAATTGTAAACGATTCTTTATTTAAATGTAAAAAAAAAAATTTGTTGGATTTAAAAGGTAAGCATAAAATTAACTTTGGGCGTTTTTATTAGTCTTTTAACGAGAGAATATAATTTAAATACGACGATTAAAATAATATGACCAGATTCAAATACAAAATTCAAATTAGAGTATAAGAGTACTAAAGAGTTAATTAAATAATAAATGTTAAGGCAAAGAGAATTTCAGGAATAGCTTAAAAATAACCACAACTGTATTTGCAAACCAGCTCGTGATTATCCAGAATCCAGATACAATTACAAAGGAATGTTCACTTCACACCACCGTTGCGCTGAAACCACAAAACAGTTTAATTCCACCTGCGAGCAGCCGACTGATTGCATTGCCAAGGCCGACGAAAATCAACGAATCAATTTCCAAGATGTTACATGTCCCGAAATAGTACTTAACTGAAACCTTTGAGACGTATTTATTGTACCAGATTCGTAGTTCAAAGGTGCATTATATACCTACAATATCAAGACTACTTCTCACAGTTCACCTACTAGACCTGTAACTAAAGCACAGGACGGAAGACCAAACGGCGACGCGAACAAAGGCCGTCTTGGACGGAACCCTGCCAACTGACCCGTAGACGGTCTACGATGCTACGCATTCGTAGCAGTCTACGTAGGCTACGTATGTAGCTTACGTAGCATGGCTACGAACGTAGTCAATTTTATTGCCTCAAGGTGCTTATGACCCCAAACTGGAGTGCTTGAACAGTTTGTGAGTTTGGCTTTTGATTTGTCTCTATTAATATTAATTCTTATTAATTTTCTTTAATCAGTACAGAAGACACCAGTTCAATTTTTAAAAAAGATATACGTTTCTTGGGCGGAAGTTTTTTTTCTTGTCAGTATTAACGATTAATCATTATAATTATTGTATTACCAATTTATTAATCTGAATAGTTTTAAGTATATTCCAGATTACAATAAGTTTTGTCAAAACAATATATCTACGACCATAACAAACCAGCCGCATTCGATTAAACTGGAGTCGATCCTAACATAGTTGGGAAAAGGCTAAGCAGATGTAATAAGCATCACAAATCACACACACAATAACGTAAAAATATACTAAAAACATTTCCTAGTTTCTTACGAGTTGTATGAAATGTCCCCGGTCTGCCAGCCCTGGCTTGCACTGGCCCGGGTTACGTAAGAACAGAGGCTTCAAGGTCAAGGGGACGCCGGTAATGAATATGGTGGCCGACTGCCCTCGCTTGTCTGTTTAGGGTTAGCCTTTTACAGAATACCAGACCCGTTTCAATTTATTCGTTCCCAAATTCCATTTTGATGAAACATTTTACTTTTGTGACAGATTTGATTTATAACGTTACTTATTTATTTAATTGGAATTTTGCTATTGGCATTTTTAGGCACTGAAATTGTATATTGTGATTTATAGTTTATTTATTTCTTGGAAGTCAGAGCCCTCAACAAATCGAAACATGCTCGTCTAGGATCAATACTAGAAACTTTTACTTAGATAAATCTTCAATCTGTGCAATGTTTTCATATTTTTAATCAACCACCTATCTGCATATAAAATTATTTTCGATTTCCTGACTTAAGTAATCCGTAATAAGAATTATAATAACGTGCTTCTATTTTCCCGTTTGATCCCTCCCAGTTTTAACATAATTAACTTTTGCTGAACAGTGCCTCAACAAATATGAAAAGAGTTTGTTGCTCACAAAAGTTAAATATGAACCGTAAACAACAATCAAGCCGAAACATTCAGAGAACACTCGCTTATTAATATATAACAGCCATATAAGCACCCCGCCATTTTTGTACCAGCACAGGACAAGGTCACTTCTGATAAAGAGGAAATGTTTGGCAATGTTGTTCATGTGACAGTATTGCCGTTTCAGACAATTTACGAATACGTTCTATATTGTTAAAAAGCCGGTTGATACTGTGTACAAATGTACTACTTATATAAATATTATGTGTACATTTGTAAGAGTTGCCACAAAGGTCTTCTGCGGAATGGAAAATGTTAATTGCGTAGGGTGTGGAGGTAACCTCTGCTCCTTTCAAATTGATTCTCAATAAAATCACGTGTCTCTGTCTAGCATGTTAGGCCTAAATCTGCGGAAAGGGAACAGAGTAAAGATTTAGAGGTCATCCGCAGTATTAATACACTTGAACTTGTTAGTAATTTTAGTTTGGTGAGAGTGGTATCATAATATAGTCATACGATAAAAGTTTCTTTCATTTAAGTATTTAGGATATTGAACGGTTAAGTTTTCATATTGTACGCCAATGATTAGTAAAGTGCCACTGAATTTGTGCAGTTGACAGCTGTCGGTTTTCAAGGGACGACTGACTGATTTGTACTGACTGACACAGATTGTCAACTGCACCAAAAAACGGTCCGACCATTTCTCATATTTACACTATAAATATTTGTATTTTTCGTTACAAAACGTAACACCTCCACAGCAAGCACTTCATATATTTTTATTGCAAACATTTAATAGGAAACTATTTTGATTGGAATTGGAACGAAAATTCGACAGGTGAGTTTAATAAAATACACATGGAAAAAAATAGTTCAAACATATATTTCTTCTACAAAAGTGTATTATTTTAGGGGCCATTGTTAAATCTGATCTAGCAATGAAGAGTACTTCTCATTCACAGTTCTTTGGTTTGTTCTACGAACTCAAACACGAAAGTTATAGCAGAGCTTTTAAGGTGAAAGTATTGTTCCGCCTAATTTACGCTAAAAGTTCCAAGTATTATGTCGGATAAGTTTCGGATACAAGTCTTAAACTACACGGTACTTACATGTTTGAATTTTACTTCCACATTCTAGACTAATTAAAACTTTTCTTGTGAATAGTATTAACAAGCTTAAAAATTATTTGTTTTTTAAATTTTATATTACGTGCATTGTATATAGGAATAGACAAAGGATTTTTATTCACAAAATACAAAAGTTTCCGTGAATCACCTATACAAATAAAAACAAATCACCGAAATGCATGTAACCCTATAAATTCCGCGCCGGATTAAGAAAAGCATTTTTGTGCGGGGTTTCAATAAAAATAATAAAATAATCATTGAAAAGTACGCAAGTATTAAATGTTAAAACATTTAAAATTTCGGTAATGTAAAATGCTGCACTTGTATCTTTAGGTTTGGTACACAAAAAAGATTATTCACACTCGTAGATTTTGGTAGAATCTGGGTTAACAGAACTTACAGAATACAAACTCGTCATTTAATAGTTAGAGAATAAAAGAAAATGAGGTTAAAATACACTCAAGAGCTATTAACATTTTGTGAATGTAAAACGGCTGTTTTGAACAGAACTCCACCCGGGCTGCCGTTGTCTGCGGCTAAGTATTTATTAGATTTTTCATTGTTTGCTCTGATATCAAACAACTTTTAACCGTAAAAGCATAATATATAATGACGATAGATTGGAATCAATGTTATACGTAAAAGAAGTAAGGATTTATTTACTTTTAATCTATGCTGACAAAAGGCAAATTAATCTT
This sequence comes from Heliothis virescens, assembly GCA_002382865.2. Taxonomy (NCBI): domain Eukaryota; kingdom Metazoa; phylum Arthropoda; class Insecta; order Lepidoptera; family Noctuidae; genus Heliothis; species Heliothis virescens. The sequence goes on along the minus strand of NWSH02000323.1, from coordinate 12,610,298 downwards.
AAGAGGATAGATTTGATTGTTTGTTTGTAACGAATCGGCTCCGCATCTACAGAACCGATTTGAATAATTCTTTCACTGTTCGGAAGTTACGTTCTTAGAGCTAAATAATAGGCTATGTTTTATTCGGGACAAAAAATACCCCGGGACGCGGGTAAAACCGCGTAAAACAGCTGGTAAAGAATAATAACGCAAACTTCAATGATTTATAGTTATATAATGAATCCTTGATTTTTTTTAACTATTCTTGTGATTATAAGGGGTCAGACGCATAATTACATAAAGAGAGAAGTACATAAATCGATTATTCAATTAATTACTCACCGACAGCTGAGAAAAAATGTTTTACATAATATCTTCCGCCCAAAAAGTTTGGGGATTAAAACAATCATTAAAAAGCAAGTCTATCCAGCTTTTACTTAGTGATGCGCTTAACAACGACCAGCATTAATAATGTAGATGAATCTGAATCTACGCGCTGTAAGTTCCCTCCTTTTCACATTTTACTGCAACAATTATTTTCTTAGCAAAGCCGTTAATGTTATGAAGGCAGTCTAATTTTAGATCTCAATTTTACCATGAAATTTAACTGGTAGTTATTATAGAATGACCATAGACAATTATGCCGAAGCACTAATGGAAACTAAATGGCGGTCTGATACATTTAGTAAAGCTTCTCAAAGTGTTTTACAATGTTCCTTTTTTTATTTGGTCGCTTATAGCGTCTACTGAAAGCAAACTGTCCGCAACTTCGACAAAATAATTGTCTTAAGCGTTTACGTAGGGTTTGTTCTAATTACCTCGTAAAACGAAGCTGCATCGATTGATCTGAGGGCCGTTTCTGTGTTCTATAACAAAATTATGCTTAGGATCCATGAATTATTTATTTATTGTAAAATAGATTAAATATCTCTGATGTGTCAAAGAACCGCCAATTTTCATCGTTGAAGAAATATTAGGAATTATACAAGAGGTTTTGAAAGTGTTCTTTTGTTTAGTGTTTAGTTACTTACGCCTCAGTGTTGTCATCCCTGGACTCGGAGCGCTCCGCATTGCACTGGCCGCGGCGATGCCTCGCGCGCTGCTCATCCCCCAGCCCGTAGAGGCCGGCGACGGCCGCCATGCTGCTCGGACGCTCGCTCCCGCCACACTCACATACTCATACGCCAACACGAACAAGTCAAACTCATCTTGTGACGTCAAACTGTCATCACACAGTCCACTCAGCTCAGCTGGCGCACACTTTATATCTAATTATTCTACCAGAAAAATTTGGACGCATAATTTGGTACAGTACATTAATTTTTCTTCTTCTAATTTTAATTTTTAATCACAATTTTTATTATTGTATCTCGTCATAAGTTGGATTGATAGCTAGGCTACATTTGTTTTTGTTTTTATTGTTATCGTTGCCGTTGTGAGCCGCAGTGGGTACTCGGGTTTACGTGCGCGATCCGCTGCATCTGTTGGCATACGGGTTTAATTTATGCCTTGTTTCGCCGCCTTTGAGACCGCAAAGAGCGAGTTTTCTTAGTGTATGCAAGAGATAAATTATTTAGGATTCCATGTTTGTGTGGAATGCGCTAGGATATGTGGGAGACCTTTGGGTTATAGGAGTGAGGAAGTATATGGTCGTAAAGCATTATAAATACGTATACGTTAGGGTGGTCCTTATATGTTCAAAAAAATTTTTTTTTTGAAATGTTAGTCGGGCACCCTCTCAAAGTGATATATAGACATTAAAATAAATACCATTTTTTTTTTCAGAATTTTTAATTAATATTTAGGGGTTGCGACGGGACTTTTAAAATGAAGAAAATAAAAATAAAGTGTTTTTTTTTTAAATTGCTACATTTATTTGTAATACAGTGGAAACAGTGAGAAATTAAATATTAAGCTGTTTGAATAGACAAATTAAAAGATAAAATACACAAATCAATTAAAAGTTACTTCACAAGTGTTGATTTTTTAGAATCAGGATATTTTTTCCTAAATTCTTTAACAATCAAGAGTAGATATTGTTTTCGCTCCTCGTTTATGGTGATCAACTTATTACATTCTTCCATTAAAGCGACACCACGTTCTACGACATCATTCACTACCCCCATTGACCGTACTATGTCTCTTCCAGCTTGATAACTATCATCTGCTGGCCAGTCAGCAACATCTTTATTTAGAAATTGAGATGATATTATATTTTTGGTATCCAGGCTTATTCACTTCGGAAAAAAATCTGGACCTTCGTTTTCTAAGGCCTGTGCCATTTTTTGTTTGCAATTTTTGATGAAGCTTAAAATTTGACTGAATTTCCCGGGGCGAGAACTTGGATATGTAAGGCAAGGGGTGTAAGGGGCGTCAATTTGCGGGCTATTCCTCGAATATGAGTCATATAAATAAATAAAAATCATAACATTTTGTATTTTATAAGAAGGAATCTTCAAAAATATTTTTCTTCATTTATTTCCCATTATACGATATTTTATAACTTTGAAATGTATGTCGCGACCCCTAAACAGTGTTTAAAAAATAAAATAAAAATTATGTATTCATATTATAGCATAGAGAACATAATAAGACGGTGCCCCGATGATAATTTTCACTTCGAAAAATAAGGACCACCCTAGTATACGTAGGTTACTGACATTTCGACCGTTCTTTCTTCATACATAATCCCCATTTTTGTTTCAACAAGAATATCTAGAAATTAACACCGTTGTTTATTTCCATCATTACAATTTCCAAAAAATATATATATTAAGAGCACTTTACTATTCGACCAACGTTCTATGGTTTCAAAGCAAGTTCCTCCTGCTTGGGTTCGTAGTAAAAACTCGGGGCTCGGTCAAGTGGCAATTGATAGCGCGGCGAAGAGCTATCGTCATACATATTTATGTAGCCAGTGTGCTGAGGGCTCTATTTAAAACCAGCGGGGATGGGGGCTAGGGGTGGTGAATTGTTTCAGAGCCGATGCGTGAGGAGGTAAAAATAGCATGTAGATTATTTCTTACCATTTCGTTTACCGTAATATATAAGACAATAAACAATGAATTGTGCATTCGTGTTGCCGGCATATTATTGGCAGGTAAAGGCAGGGAATAGTGATAAAATATTTTCGATTTTGTATAATAATATGGCTAAGTACCTTGAAACTTTTCTGTGAGTATATTCTACAGATAAGAAGGGCCAATATGTTTAACAACACTCGATAAGCTTTTGTAGGTAGAAAGTATTCGGTAGAAATCGGTGACAAAACCATACTACTAGATATTTGCTAAAGCTTGTCCTTCATTAAATCAGTGTTTCCACACGTCGGCACACTCAGACTTGCTGGACAATGTTGTCTGTACCAATCAGTGTTTGTCTATCACATTTACGTAATTGTATAGTAAACTGTCTTTACTAGAGATGTATGGTATATTCAACATGATTATCCTATATGCATAAATTAATGTAGTTATCTATACTTAATATTATAAAGCTGAAGAGTTTGTTTGTTTGCTTGTTTGAACGCGATAATCTCAGGAACTACCAGTCCGATTTGAAAAATTCTTTCAGTGTTAGATAGCCCATTTATCGAGAAAGGCTATAAGCTTACTTACTTTTTATCCAGGTGCGTGCATTAGTTTCCACGGGAAAACGGGTGATACCGCTGGCGGATGCTAGTATTTAAATAAAATTAAATAAGTTTCTACCCGCAAGGCTATACTAAAAAAAACTAAAAAATACTAAAGATAATAATGTAACATTTTAAGGTAAATATTAAGATGCAAGCTAATTTTGACATCATTATTAAATATGTATTTACTATTATTAATAAACAGGTACTTATTAAGGTTTTTATTCTGAATTAAACCAAAAACCGCTTTATTGTTTAAGGCCACGGATATTTTGGTTTTCGTCATAAATAGAAACCTTTACGGATTAAATACTACTCAATGGAATAGAAGCAATTATTATTACCATACCGGTTATAAAGCGCACAATATAGTTGTAAAACAAACACTAATCTGCTTGTAAACAAATTAAATTGCCCGCTTTAAGCAACGCAAATTCCAGTTTGCTAACATCGGAGACACGAAACTGTTGTAACTCTATAACAGCGGTTAGTTAAAATTTAACTGCAGATAAATGCGGTTGAATTGGAACTGTCTCAACACCAAATATCGGTTGTGTTGGCATCTCATTGGAATGCCTGGCCTTTAAACGTTTCCCGAAAGTCTAGCAGTAGGCATGCTAAGTTATCGGTCGGTTGTGTGATAGAGCTTCAATTTGCAGTCAACAAAAATACCGGGATTAAGTCAAAAATTCTAAGCTTCTTTTTAAAATATAACTAATATTATTTGGCTGTAGATTAATTCGAATAAATATAAAAGGCAGTGGCATACACTACTATGGTAAATAAAAATATACGATATAAGATAAATGTCAGTCCATATTTATACATTTCCGTAGAAAATCCAGTTGTTGGTCTCAAGAGAACCACTGTGCTCGGTTAACATGAATACAAAACCAGAACACAAAAGTCTGTAACATAAATCTGTCACACCTAATCCACTGTGGAAAACTGTGCATATTTTAATTGCGTTTAAAAGCGAGTTTGATTGAACAGCGCGGGTAACACAAGCTTTGCTGCAAAACTTTTGAGTCGTGTCATAACTTTGTGTGCATGTAATGTGCACTGATGGGCTTAAAATATGTAATTTGCGGACCAAATGTGCACAGTTTTTGGTATACGTGTGCACATCTGGGATAATTTGTGGTCCGTAATATTGCTAGTGTATAACTCTACGAATGCTTTTGTGAATCAATGTAGGTATGTACTTTAAGTGATCCGAATAATTTGAAGAGGAGGCTTTTTATTTTACAGGTTTTACAAATAGTGCCCATTTTACATTTGTAATTTTTGTACAGCGTACATTACAATGTATTGGAATTATGAAAGACTGGCAGCAGAATTTTGACTACAACTAACTGCATAATATTTTGCTTTGTAAATAAATCGATTAGTCGATTGTAAGCAAACATGGCCGGTCTAAAATTGGCCCTTTAGGTTAAATCAATGATTAAAAACCGCTCAATTATGGTCCATTAAACATTAATAACTGTAAATTAACAAAAACGTTTGCGCGTTTCATCATCGATACAAGTTTAATAAATAATCCTCCCTTTATAATGGTGGCATATTGCAAAATTAAAAGGCTGTTATTTGACATAGCTCTTATATTCTCAATAATCTGTGGGCTTACAAAGGCTTAAGTCATCGTGATTCGATAAGCATGTTTTGCTGAGGACAAAGATCAAGAAGGGACTTTTGAAGATTAAAACAATCTTCTTAAATATTGTATGTTATGTTTCTCATATAAGACACAATTATGTGATTTTTTCTTTAAAACGAGCAAGGTTATACAAGGTTATGCATTTTTATAATTTGATTAAACAAAAATCGTCTCCAATTACGATTACGGTTTGTCCTATTGCGTATACCTGAAGCACCCATGTAACCAGTAATCAGTTAGACGTAATACAATGGTCAATTTGCCTATCTCCATACCTGTCCTATATGTCTATTCCAGCCCGTAATTGTCTGAACCGGCAAATAGCTATACGTATAGCTATGACGTCACGGTTACCCACAATTTTGTGTGGGCTCCTAACAGGCTCGCAAACAATGACAGAATCACAGATTTATCGCCGCGATTTATAACAATTAATGGTTCGACCGGATAATGCAATTAATGTTTAACCGTATCAAATTAAACTAACTTGTATTTAGCAGCGGTTTAATTTTATCCGAAAGGCTAAAGGTATTGGAGTTGAACATTTTTATTTACTTTCGATATTCTGAAGGTTTTGTGGCAATCTTAAGTTAAGCCCATACATCTAATAATGTTTCGAGTATTCTCCAACTACTAATTTCGCTTTTATAAAGTTATTATATGGAGTATTTTTTGAGAGAGAACAAAAGTGAATGGAAACAGAGGTTGAAGATAAAAAAACCTGAAAACGTCAATTCAGCTTGAGTTTCTTTTATAATTATGGTGATTTATGAGCCTATTTTATTGTATCAGAAGAGGCTTACGCTTGTCACTGGACTAAATAGGGTGAGGATAATTAATAAGTAGATTATGAAACCAGCATTAAAATTCCAAAATACTTATTCAAAAACCACGAAGAAGACTTAAACCTAGTCTGCCAGCCTTATTTTCTCTTCAAACGTCAATCAAATTATGAAATAAGCAAAATATTTACAGGTAGCGTATATTTTTTCCTACAGGCTCGACGTTGAAAAGTAAGCTTCGTTATTGTCAAAACGAAAGGCCCATAGCTGTATCGTGTACGTCAAATGTTACTGGATAGCGTTTTATAACTGTTGTATTGTGCCCGGGGGCGATGCCGTGCGAAAATGTTAGACAGTTTTTTTTGGTATAAACTAAAGTTCATTTTATAGGTTATCAAATATTTTGAATAAAAGAATATTATTTAAAACAAAGAAGGCTTTTTTAAAAAAGAAAACTAAATTTAATACAGACTATTTAATAAAAAAATGCAGCACTTTTATCCAATTAATAATTCGTTTAAGTTGTATTAATACGATAAGAAATTTTAACTTTTCTATAGAGCAGAATGCAATTGCTTAGCTTTATATTCACGTGGGACGATAGCTTTAATTAGCTCAGTGTGAACATGAGAATTAATTAAAGTTGAACTGTTTGCGGCACCTAGACGTTGAGCAGCAGCATTGCCTTTTCTTTGAGAAAAATAAGTATAATAAATAAACTAAACAGTAAAACACGGAACCTTTTGCACGCAAAATATTATGTTCTCTCGGTTTCTTTTGTATCGTCATTAAATTAATATTTCGTGCAACCAGATAAAAGTTTTCCCGTAATCTTCTAGACTTGACTGCCGGACTACCTGAATGATCTTTTCATTTAAACCTAAGTTATTGTGATAACAGAACAGACAGACTTTCACACCTACAAAAACATAAATAGTTCACGTATTGGAGGAATAAAGAGACAAATTGCAACCTTAACAATGGTTTATGACCTATTTTGATCAACCAGCTAGGTTAGTTTTAATATTCAGCCAAGTAGTTAGTTCGAATATTCGGTCGTCGTCAATTTTATTGCGGAAGCCGCGACCATGGTCGTCACTCGTAGGAAATGATTTGGCGCGCTTCGCAGTGGCCAGTCCAAGCTTATTTTCATCGCTTTGTAAGTACTTTTGGCAGTCGAAAAAACATCTATTCAGTTCTATATTTTCAGTGTTAAGTGACAACAACTAAATCACAGTAATTGTATGGATTTCTTTCTCACAAAACGGCTATTAAAATCAGAATATTTTGACCATAAAATATTATAGAATTGAGTTATCAAACTTTCTTCATTTTTTAAATATAAATAGACTTTTCTTTTAGTTTAACAACCTATGTAATGCTAATTACTATAATGGTGTATAGAATAAAAATAATACTATTTTACAGATTACCGCTTAATACAAACAACACTAACTAATTTATTCCCATGTATTTTGAAAACCGAGCAATCTAGAAACAAGACCTAGGAAAGAAAAAAGTAAAATTGCATTTCATTTTCGGCCAGCTTTTAATTGATCGGCTACCGCAGTAGGTAGAACCTCCGCGGTAGGAGTAGCCGCACACTTACATCACGCACGCTCGTCGACTGATGCCACGAATTCTCAATTGATTACTCATTCGTTTTGGTTAAAACTTTATACTGGAGATTTATAAATAAGCACCTAAAATACCTATAACAAAGACCGAATGCGTTTGATGAAACTATTTATTATAGTTTACAGAGGTAGACTACAAAAGCGGCGTAACAACATACATTGCGATGCTGAATACATTCGTTTAATCTTCAGAGAACGTATAGTTACGTAAATTACATTGTATTAGCAACAAAATAAACGCAAAATGTTAGCACAAAACAAAAGTCGAACGTAAACGTAAACACTTATTTTCCGGCACCCATTACTTCAGGCTACACTCTCGTGGCCTACTCTTTTGACACATCCAATATTTACCTCCAGCCGGTATGGCAAACAAACGTCACAATGTTTTAATTTTGAATTGTATTTATTACGGTCGTTTGCTACCCCATAACTGCGTTTAATTGATTCCTTGACGATTTATTTAACCAGGCTTGGAAATATTTGCTCCATAGTTTTTTTTAAATACATTATTTTGCAAAGTTGTTTTGCAGTGCAAACACTCGACGTGAGTACAGCGTGTAAAAAAGTTCGATTGGACCAATGAATTTAAAAAATGCTACCAGCATTTGTTTTTTGGCAAATATTGGTCAGGTCAAGCTGTCGTGTCGCGTGGAATGCATATTTTAAAATATGTATTGCATTTGGCCTATTGCATTTCGCCAATTTTTGCTACCTCTGCAGTGCAATGTGTCACGCGGTTTTTGATGCGACCATTAAACGGCCACTGGTATGAACGAATTCGGCGTGAAGATTTATTAAAACAATAGGTGTTTGTACGTATGATATTTTATCAACTGAACTCGAGTTATTTGAACAAGATGTTGAAATTAATGAAACATTTTATATTTGGACACTCATACATCATTATCACACACTCATATATCATATCATTTTATATTGGATACTCATGGTATAAAAATAACCTAGTAAAAGCTTATTTTTATTGAATAGCGTAAAATATATCACAAAAAAGTATATTTTTTTCTTAAGTATAAATTATTAAACAATCACTAAAATTAATGTTCCATGTATCTCAAATTAATTTTTAATGGTCCCGATTTCACTGCACTTCAGTTTATTGATGACCGCGATTGATACGCTGAACGAAGTATTCGTTTATGTTCGCAAAAGGCTCCTTATTGTTTTTAATTTGAGATAACGCTTGAATTATTAACTCAATATCAGAGGAGTGGTAACGTACACAACTGGTTTTTGACTGAATACTGAAGAGCGGTCAGTCGGAAAATAAGTTCAATCAGAAATTGAAAATTTAATTATACGTATTGGGTATTGTCTTACAGCTGCCTCTTCTCATAAAAAATATTGACTACCTCTACCTAAGTTACTTTTAGGAGATGATCGTAAAGCCAATTAAAACTTCGCTCGTGACATCTAAAGCTGCATAAAAGTAAAGTATTGGACTTTAATATACCGATAAATTTTTGCAAAGTGATAAATCGGTACTATATCAACAACATATGGGGAATTCTCATTTTAAATGGACTTCAAAAAGAACTCTCTGTTTTGTATTTTTACGTTAGAATAATATTTTAGCAAGACCGTCATCACGGTCATAGGATTTTTTCTCAGGATATCGATTATGACCTTACCTAATAAAGGCAACAAATAAACTCAGTATTATCAATTCTATTGCACGGTTACTTTAACTTCGACAACTGCTCTAGTTTCCAAATTCACTTTAATTACTAACTTTGTTGGTTAATTAATATTCCAGCTGCCATTCCAATGCTGCAACGGTTAATTCGCTTAGTTAAATTAGTTCCATTTATTTTTTAGCTACAATTTTGCAGATTTTCATGAATAGCAGCTGGGTGAAACTGTCTTAAATGGAGAAAAGGAAAACTTTACCTAGTGTTTTTGTAATACTAATTACATTTTATGTTTTCAGATTTGATACGGGTCTTACTTAATATAACATTTATTTATTACATACATAAATATCAAATTGCAAAAGAATATGCTAATGCATTTTTCTCTAACTTACAAGATAGATAGTTCACAATAAATCCCCTTGTAACATTCCCGTCTCTAATATAGATAGGATGCCAGAAGCTGTTGACTTAATTAATTAATTATCTTAATGTTGTCTCATGTTCATACATCAATAGATTTACTAACGTATCCACGTAAACACTCGGGTAGTACAAGGCGCTACCGCATTCTACTTATCACAGGAATCTATCAAATTAATCCGATGTCATCCTATATCGATCTCACCGACATATTGTGAGATTAATTGTAAATCTCCGTCAGCAACGCCATTAGGAAAATGTCTATATGCATCTAAGTGTGAGTATCTTGGTTCATTAGATGGTATTTAAATAATAATTTAAGCTTTTAATAAGTATAACACCGTGGTATAACATTATTATTTTGTTGTTTTTTGTAACTACAAACGTATAAGGTCCTTGGAAATAATTATGTACCTAGTACTATACGATACAAGTACTGAAAATAATTTAAAGTTTCTTCAACGGAAAACACCCTATCCATTAGAAGGAAAAATCTTCGGTGAGCCCTTAAATAGCGATGATAACCTCTATCTAAAGTTTATCCCGCTGATTTTACAATGATCATTGTTATATCTACATTTTAATTTTAAATTGTATAATAGGTAAATATAAAGATACGCAAGGTTGATTAAATTCATATGCTTATTTTTCTCGAAGAACATACAAAGTGCTTAAGTTTGATCGGGCGCTTGACACAAGGTAAACTTGGTATAGAAGTTACTTATCACCTCACCTAACCCGATAAGGAGCTTGCATCTGGTCTGCCTCACGGTCATAACTTTGTTATTGGAACATCGAGGCAAAGTCGGCTTGTAATCTAGTTAAGGTAATATTGGCCTCGGTGAAGGAAAACGATTGTTAGAAAATTGATTGTCCATTCATATGGTTTCCTTTCAGACCCTTAACAATGAAAGTAAATGTGGTTAATTTAACTTCTACTAGATTTTAGTTAGAGTTTATTATTGTACTAAATGTTATGCCAACTAAACAACATAACAATCGAAATGAAGAAACGCGAATCATTCTGGTAATACTTTATACAATCCAAAGTTATTGTTATTTCTCACTTCAGATGTAAAACCAAACCTTTATTAATGGTTATTCTGTTGTAATAACTAATGGACAATATAGTAAGTATCCAGTCAACAATCATTTAAGTTTCCTCATGTACGTTTCCAAAACGATATAACTACTGAAGCAGCGACTGCCATAAATCTAGTCAAAATGAAAATTGAGTCAGGTATATTTTAATAATCTTGCTGGATAAACTAAGCGATTCATTTTCTTGTTGGATTTCACGTCAGCTTAGAGTGGTTACATTATTTTTTTTATCGTATCACATTTGAACATCTCGGCTCTTGTGGCTTCTTGAAATAAGTTTTATTCTTGTACCTGTTTTGTTTTAAGTGATTTACTTAGTCCCTCAAAGTACGGACAGCACATCAAGTAGCCACATTCTGTCAATTTTTTGCAATAGATCTTAAACCTAATCACAATAGTGAAAGGTTCATATTTGATTGGTGAAATTTTACAGATTCGGGTAAGTTGACCTGCTGTCGTATGTACATTGTAACACTTTGTAGCTTTTCTACATTGATATATTAAATCTGCATGAAATGGCACAAGTACGATATACCTGCTTCTGTAAAGTTCAAACACACCACTGACTATTTGTTTATTGCCACGGCAACGCTTTGGGCACTTTGGGCGAGAGAAGCAAGAGTTAAAACAACAAGCACTGTTGTACGCACGCGACCGTAACTGAAAATCGATTTTAAAAGCTATGATTTCGAAACTACATTGTTGATATTTATCATTCAATTTAAGAGGGTTATTTACATCAATTATAAGCTTGATAAAGTTTCATTTTCTATTCTTAACACTTCATCTGATCCACATAGATGTACAATATTAAATGTTTTATTTTTTTTTGCACTTGATATTTCCAAGTATAAAATTATAGTCTTAGCACCTAATAAATGTGTTGCATTCATTCATGAGCTTAGTTCCTGAAGTGCATGTTGCTATAGATTTAAGTTTTAAAATATAGTTTCCGCTATAAATTCTCTGCAAGTTAACACTTGGCAAAAGTTTATGAAAAATATATACTGATAGAAGCCGTTTCACATAACTTGGTGGTCGCACGCCGCACACGTTGACTCGAACGGATGTCTGCGGCATGGAATATTCAGTCTTTTGTTAGCAAATACTTTTTATGAGATCACCTTTAATATATTTTTTTGTAATTATGCACACTTTTGTTCGAGAACTGAAAATAGTTTCAAATATAAGATTAACGAGTTGCTTAGTCTTGGTAGTACTGTGCAGCGAGGTAATTACACAACGAGTCAATTTGAATGGCAATTTTGCGCTTATTGTTAAAATAATATTATTGTTCGGTTCAAAGTTTCAGTACGACAAACGTTAAATCGTATGAAGAAACATACAACTCATTAGGATGGGTACGACAGTCGGATATTCTTATTTCACGAAATTAACACACAATTCAGTTATCTTAATGAAACATGTTAATATTCTTTTCTATATAACTAAAAAGCAATAGATGAATTGTTTTCTAGATTCAAGTATTCTTATCAATATTTTTTTGAAAAAATATTGAAATAAAACCGTCCTCATTTCGCGAGAGCATTGATTTTGTCCGTTTCTTTTGTTTCGTCTGCCATCTTTTATTTCGCACGCCGAAGACCATGACCTTTTTCACTTTGATGCGCACCTCTTTCAGCGCGATACTTAGCTTGAGTATTATCATTTCACTTCGAGTCACTGAAGCAGCATTGCTATTTTCTTTTGAAATTAAACACGACAAGTCTTATTTTTTTAAATACTTTTTACGTTTATTTCAATGTTATCGGTATTATGGGGTATCAAAATGTTGTTTTCATTTAAATTAGCATCTTTGAACTGACGCAGTGCAGCTATAACTTATTACTTAGGTACAACAACAGCCTCACTCAAGCTGTATTTAAAATTAGCTTGGCATTACGAGACCTCTAAGGTCGTTACCGATTGTAGACAATAATAGTATAAGTCTGGTTTTCCAAACTAGGAAAACTATAATTTAGGCAGACACTATATTTTTTTATTTTAAAAATTAGGCAGTATACAAAAAACTTTTTATAAGTTCCTTCCTTTCAAAGTATAAGGTCTAATGCTTTAATTTATAAACCGAGTGTATTTCCTAGACTACATACCTACGAATTTAGAAGTAGATAAACAGAAGCGAAGAGTTGACGATATGCCCGTGACAGGCACAAATTGAATGAAGATTGGGAGAAACCGAACTAAGACTGGTAAAATGTATTCCCAATAGATGGAATATACCAGCGTAGCGCCGAATATATACATTTTTAAGAAGCGGCTACCCGTTTAAAGATGTATATTTTTAGACAAAATCGTAAACATGGCCTCTATATATCCCAGAACCTTTTTCATGTAATTTATTTTAGATTTTTTGATCTCAGTTTTTTTTGGTAGGCGGTCAGAGCAAATCTTTACATCGATTGGAACGTGTTTGCAGGGAAGACGTATGTAAATGGGTAAATGGGAAGAAGTATGTAAGTATACAGTTTAATAAAATACCTATTATATTCTATGCTTACAATATCTACAGTTTGTCGAAACAGGAACTTAACGTAAAAATATACATTTCTAGATACTTAATCACTGCAAAGGACAAATAGCTTCATTATGTAAAAAAGTACTGCTTTCATGTCCTGAGCTGCAGTTAATGGGCGCAGTTACCTTCAATTGATGTTGCACTAATGTGGGAACACGCTGTTGGGGCATAATTTTACGTGTTTACCCATTGCTATTACCTTAGCCAAGCTGTTTAGTTGTATTTGTTTATAGCCTGCAGTTTGCGACAGCTCAACACGCTGAAAGCACGTCATTATGCATGTAAAGTTCGTGACGAGACAGCTATATTGACGTTTACAATTATGCTTTTGACTATTTGATGCGAGAATTTGCATGCTCTGAAAACCACCGATTATTTATTGAACTATTTATCGTATTTTAGCCCTAACACTATGAAAAAATATCAACATGCACTATGCATGCTCCAATATTTTTAGCGGTAGCACAAAAATAGAGTTTGAACTTTGCTTAAGTGATGTACGAAATTCTGTCTTTACGGAATAACGTAACACTAAATATTTGAATGCTATTCGGCAAAGTATTAAATTGAAACGAATTTCGATCTCCATGCATTGCGCAGTTGTAACTGTAAAGTATTTGTTACCGAAGCTTACAAACAAGATAAGTACGTATTAGCTTGTTCACACAATATAATGTGCAGGAAATTTAAACCCGTTTGTATCGAGCTCGGCTTCATGAACCTAGCTTATACTCAACGATCGCGACTAATTCTTTACTGTGTGTAACATTATCCGAATGAGTCGATTTGTTTTGGACCCTTGAGAGTCTAACTTACGAACCATGTAAGCTGTTGTCACAACTTTTATTTGTTTCTTTATTGTTAGAGGGACTGATATATCTTTATTTCTTTGTCCCTTATTAGTTTCTTATTTCATCTACTCTTTAATATTAGCAATGATATAAAAAATAATGTCAGCCCATGGTGTGATGAAAAAATATTTTAATATTTAGCTCAAGTTTCAGAAAATGGAGAAGCTTACAAATATCTATCGTTTTTACGATAAAACAAAAACTATATTGACAACTTAAATTGAAGGAATAACAAAGATAGTCACTCTGATAGTCAGTTTTTCTTACACTTTAATGACTCAATTTATTAAATTTAATGCAAAATGGTTTCAGCTTTCATATTTTGCTGTTACTCAATTTTCTGCGCCGATCGAACCCGGGTCGAGCTCGTTAAAGATGCGCTGTTGTAGTTTAAGAGACATTTGATAATATGGAGTATTACGTTACTATCTTCAATCTGCAATCTTGACTAAGCTCTTAATTCAGACCACTTTTATGTGATTTGTTTGAAGAAGAATATAAAGAAGTGGAATGTGCTGACTCTACTTGGATATATATAAATTTTTCCAGTGCCGACTTACGTATGTAAAAAAACTGGAAATATAAATTATAACTCTTACAAACGAACTTTAACAGCCGAAAGTGAAGTACGCTTGCCTGGATTAACTAATTCACTTTCAAGACAAGACTCTCCGGTTATAGATATCAGGAAACACAGACTCTGGCAGATAACCGAACTCCTTACGAATAATGAATGTGTTTCTTTCGGAACACATGTCTTGTGCATATGGGTAAGATGCTCATATCACCTATGCATTTGTGGGCCTTACCGTCATAGTACCTACATTTGTTACTGCAATGTGTAAAAAAGTAACGACTCATGCAAAGACTGACTAGTATTTCAATATGGAATCGACCGCAAGCTAAAATATTGGACCAAACTACTAATTCTTATCAAAAATAATTGAACACACGCAGAACTGCTAAATATAGGTATATGTATACACGATAACGTAGAAAACAGTTCACATAAACGGGCTTTGTCAAATGACAGACTATGTTAGTGGAACTGACTGCATAATGCGCAATTTGTATCCTAAACCGAACACGCTGCCTGATGAATTTTGTATACCTGGCTACGTGCTAAATGCATGACAAGCAAACCAAACTGCATTTGAAATTAAAAGTGAATACTTTGATCGACGCTCACTAACGACTGTGTTACTATCGGTTTCCTTGGTGATCGAGGTGGAACAATCACGAGCGTGAGTTCTTTCAGTATAAATACTAATCGGCATGTTAGTTTGACATACGATGTAAAAAATTAGTTGAGAATCTGGAAATGAATCAACTAAGAGAACTCTGAAAACCTTTGTCATTCTAAGGATGTCAGCTTAGATGTTAAACAAAACCGGCCAAGTGCGAGTTGAACTCGCGCACGAAGGGTTCCGTACCATTATCTATGAAAAAAGTGCAATAGGAATGGCCAAGTGTGAGTTACTTAAGTTGCACATTATTTCTAATAGATGGCGCTACCAGTATTAAATTTTGCAATTAATTAATATAAATCAACAGCCTTAATATTTTTTTTTTTAATTTTAGTATTTGTTGTTATAGCGGCAACGGATATACATAATTTGTGAAAATTTCAGCATTCTAGCTATCACGCTTAATGAGATACAGCCTGCGGACAGACAGACAGACAGACAGACAGACAGACAGACAGACAGACAGACCGGGAGACAGACAGACAACGAAGTCTTAGTAATAGGGTCCCGTTTTACCCTTTGGGTACGGAACCCTAAAAAAGCGAGCATAACACAAATCCAGAAGTTAGGCGAATTGACAAAATGAAAATTACTTAAGAGTAAATGTCGGTAATTCATCTTTGAAACTGAGTCCACACGGGGTAAGTAAATGACGAGACTATATACAGGGTAAAATCAACATTTACGTTCAATAGCTTGAACACAAGACCATTATGAGTAGCATTAATACTTAAGGTAAGGGAAACATTTGGCGGTACTCAGTGTGCTCTAACAATCGGTGCAGAGCAAACATGATCGGTATTGGTATGGAAAGTCACAATGTCGCGTAACACATTTGATATTCATAGCTGGACAGCTTGCTCCCGCCGCTCGCTCTGCTTGCAAACGCCGCAATAACCGCTTCCGACAGCTGACATACAATGCTCCGCCTGTAGGCGCCTCTCTTTATTCAATACTTTGATCGAATTTGCGAGCGTTATATATTAAAACAGTTATCGCTTGATACGAGCTCGGGATAGCTGCTGTGAAATAGCACTCAACGATTAGCTATGCTTGGGTTAGTTGCCCGTCCCCTATACCAACTTTAATTAGAAACTATGTAGGTATTATTATTTCAAGCCATAAATTAGGCAACATTTGATCTTTGTGGCAGCTACTTTCTGTCAATACAAAGGTAAGCAAATAATTGCATTATAAGAGATTTTTTGATGATTGGGTTAAAGCTTTTCAATATAAAGTTTCTTTAGGCCAATTATTCACGGTAGTTCACCTTCTTAAAAATGTTTCTGTCCTGAATTTGCAATGTTGTGCTAGACATTTAAGACTCTTAAACTCTTCTTGCAGTGACGGGCGCGATGCAATGGAACGTGTCTCAAGTGACGTGACTTCAGAGATATTGCTGTTGCACTGCAATAATTTCCTACAGCTATCTTTTTACTCATTTAATGTTTAAGTTGAAAGTGATTGTTTAATCTAGCTAAATATTATTACTATATTTTTTACAATTAATTTTGTTATCTTACAAATGTCTCAAAAAAGTCTCTATATTTTTTTAAATTTGGTTAAAATGTGCCTTTCTAAATGTCGATCAAGTAGATTGGTTAATCAAAATTGATAGCTATTATTCACATTCCTTCACCTCTTATTAGACAGAGGAAAGGGGAACCCATCCCTTCTGCAGTTCCCTTTGAAACTGTACTATAAAACATTGATGGACCGATCGACTTGAATGACAGTTGGTAGTACCCCCTGTAACATGCGTGACGTCACAATAACAGTCAGTTTCTAAATAGATATTACAAGTATCTGGTGAAAGATTTGATTCGATAGATCGAGTGGAGTAGTGATGAGTGATAATATTGTTAGGTAGACAAAACCCCTTCCCGTTATTAGAAAACAGCGACGATAGGCGGAACAATTAATTATCAAAGGTGTGGCACTCCACGTCACTATAACACTATCAATAACGTCAAAAGTCTACCACAAAAATAAAAACGTTAGAAAAAAACTTACGATGGAATTATTTTTAGCAAAAAATTGATAGTGTCGTGCCAAATAAAAAAAATACGTGACGTGGATCTGCATTCGTGAATGTATAATAGCTGCAATAAATTGGCTAGAGTAGTTTAGGTTATTAGCGAAAAGGGAATTACGTTAAAGAAAAACACACGCTTTAATCAACATCTTATCGTGGGATAGGAATATCGAAAGAGTATCGAATGACATATTTTCTGTAGATATGATGTAATTTCTTCTTAAACGATAGCAACAGCTGACAGAGACAAGTGGCAAAATTAGGGGGCTTTTGTTCCAAAGTTGAAGATTAGGAGCAGAACTGTTATCTAATAGCCCATTTCAAGATTCAAGCATTTAAGATTATTGTAAATTTAAACAATATTTCGAAACCACTTTTCTTAATTTTCAAACAACGCTCTAAAATCTTAGCACGTATTGCAGTCCAAGATTACATTCCGGATCTTGTGTAAAAAGAAATAGAAATAGCGAACTCTGTGACAGTTGGCAAAATTTCACGGCAGTAATAAAGTTTTTATAAATTAATACCGAAGCTAACTAACTGCAGGGTACTTTACTATTTTTCGTTATTAAGTTGCAGCATTCATTTAAGTTCTTGGAATTGTACAGACGACGGTAGGTCAACGTATACGAGNACACAAATCCAGAAGTTAGGCGAATTGACAAAATGAAAATTACTTAAGAGTAAATGTCGGTAATTCATCTTTGAAACTGAGTCCACACGGGGTAAGTAAATGACGAGACTATATACAGGGTAAAATCAACATTTACGTTCAATAGCTTGAACACAAGACCATTATGAGTAGCATTAATACTTAAGGTAAGGGAAACATTTGGCGGTACTCAGTGTGCTCTAACAATCGGTGCAGAGCAAACATGATCGGTATTGGTATGGAAAGTCACAATGTCGCGTAACACATTTGATATTCATAGCTGGACAGCTTGCTCCCGCCGCTCGCTCTGCTTGCAAACGCCGCAATAACCGCTTCCGACAGCTGACATACAATGCTCCGCCTGTAGGCGCCTCTCTTTATTCAATACTTTGATCGAATTTGCGAGCGTTATATATTAAAACAGTTATCGCTTGATACGAGCTCGGGATAGCTGCTGTGAAATAGCACTCAACGATTAGCTATGCTTGGGTTAGTTGCCCGTCCCCTATACCAACTTTAATTAGAAACTATGTAGGTATTATTATTTCAAGCCATAAATTAGGCAACATTTGATCTTTGTGGCAGCTACTTTCTGTCAATACAAAGGTAAGCAAATAATTGCATTATAAGAGATTTTTTGATGATTGGGTTAAAGCTTTTCAATATAAAGTTTCTTTAGGCCAATTATTCACGGTAGTTCACCTTCTTAAAAATGTTTCTGTCCTGAATTTGCAATGTTGTGCTAGACATTTAAGACTCTTAAACTCTTCTTGCAGTGACGGGCGCGATGCAATGGAACGTGTCTCAAGTGACGTGACTTCAGAGATATTGCTGTTGCACTGCAATAATTTCCTACAGCTATCTTTTTACTCATTTAATGTTTAAGTTGAAAGTGATTGTTTAATCTAGCTAAATATTATTACTATATTTTTTACAATTAATTTTGTTATCTTACAAATGTCTCAAAAAAGTCTCTATATTTTTTTAAATTTGGTTAAAATGTGCCTTTCTAAATGTCGATCAAGTAGATTGGTTAATCAAAATTGATAGCTATTATTCACATTCCTTCACCTCTTATTAGACAGAGGAAAGGGGAACCCATCCCTTCTGCAGTTCCCTTTGAAACTGTACTATAAAACATTGATGGACCGATCGACTTGAATGACAGTTGGTAGTACCCCCTGTAACATGCGTGACGTCACAATAACAGTCAGTTTCTAAATAGATATTACAAGTATCTGGTGAAAGATTTGATTCGATAGATCGAGTGGAGTAGTGATGAGTGATAATATTGTTAGGTAGACAAAACCCCTTCCCGTTATTAGAAAACAGCGACGATAGGCGGAACAATTAATTATCAAAGGTGTGGCACTCCACGTCACTATAACACTATCAATAACGTCAAAAGTCTACCACAAAAATAAAAACGTTAGAAAAAAACTTACGATGGAATTATTTTTAGCAAAAAATTGATAGTGTCGTGCCAAATAAAAAAAATACGTGACGTGGATCTGCATTCGTGAATGTATAATAGCTGCAATAAATTGGCTAGAGTAGTTTAGGTTATTAGCGAAAAGGGAATTACGTTAAAGAAAAACACACGCTTTAATCAACATCTTATCGTGGGATAGGAATATCGAAAGAGTATCGAATGACATATTTTCTGTAGATATGATGTAATTTCTTCTTAAACGATAGCAACAGCTGACAGAGACAAGTGGCAAAATTAGGGGGCTTTTGTTCCAAAGTTGAAGATTAGGAGCAGAACTGTTATCTAATAGCCCATTTCAAGATTCAAGCATTTAAGATTATTGTAAATTTAAACAATATTTCGAAACCACTTTTCTTAATTTTCAAACAACGCTCTAAAATCTTAGCACGTATTGCAGTCCAAGATTACATTCCGGATCTTGTGTAAAAAGAAATAGAAATAGCGAACTCTGTGACAGTTGGCAAAATTTCACGGCAGTAATAAAGTTTTTATAAATTAATACCGAAGCTAACTAACTGCAGGGTACTTTACTATTTTTCGTTATTAAGTTGCAGCATTCATTTAAGTTCTTGGAATTGTACAGACGACGGTAGGTCAACGTATACGAGTCTGTCAAATTTTACCAATCAAATATTAACCTACCGCCATTGCGATAAGGTTGAAAATCTATCGCAGAAATTTGACTGATTGTGGTAATTTGATGTACAGACGACAGCACATCAAGTTACCACAATCTGTCAAATTTCTGCAACAGATTTTTGACAGATTCGTATACGTTGACCTGCTGTCGTCTGTACATTTTCGTCTGTACTATGCGTGTTCTGACTGGTGTTGCTTGCAATGCGAAGCTCAAATCTGCAGAGTGTAATGTGTTTCTACCAAACAAACAAAACATGACACTTCATTGACATTACACGCAGGGTCAATATGATGATTGTTTTTTCATGGGTGATTCTTTACAGACAGGCTTCATAACAAACAAGATTAACATTTTAAACGTTAAAATACTTCATTTTAATAAAATTATTTGTGAGCTTAATTTGCTGTGTTGAATAAAACAAAAGGTATAATTAAATTTCCTATTCGAGGTAATTTTACATTGAGTCTTGGTCCGCACGAGTTGTTGCCATAAGAAACAGATCCCAGTATTTATTCAAGCGAAAACCAAAATAAATTCGTCTGTTCAGACAATTAATACCAAATAACACAATTAAATAAATTTTATGTTAACTTAATAGGTATTATTTTAAACGTTTCCTATACTGAACTTTCATAATACATTACTTTTGTATTTTTTTAACAATAAAATTATATAATCTAAGGAACCAATTTCAGGGACAACTTATGGAAGTTATTTAAATAATATAGATGTTATACAATAGTTGATCATTTATCTTAATTATATTTCAGTATAATGTTATTTATTTTCTAGTATTGTAATTGTTTCGTATTTGAACGAAAATTGGATTGTGAAGCCATAAATATGCAAATAACAATTTGTTTGGCATATTGAAAATAAATAGATCCTTGTGAAGGTACATCTAATTCTAAGTTTTCTTATAATGAATAATTAAGAACGAACGTTTATTTGATTAAGCTCTGTCATCGATATTTTAGTTACAGAGTTTTTATGAGTGTTTCGTTAAGAAGTTGACTGTAATACAAACTAGCTGTCCCCCGTGACGCCACCTGCTTACATACCTCTCGTAGCCGGATAAAAAGTAGCCTATGTTATTAATAAGCTCTAAAATATCTGTGTATCCAAATGATTAAATCAGTTCAGTAGCTTCGGTGTGAAAGCGTAACTGACAGAGTTATTTCGCATTATTGTTAGTAAAAAGATGTCGTTTGGTGTTTAACAGGCATTGTTGCATAATTTGCAGGGTTAGAAAATTTAAACAGATATTGATGGAATAACAACTTATTGCATTTTTGTATGTGGTTGGTGTGTTGGGAATAGGACAGCCATAAATTAAAGGGAAATATATTCGCGATGCTTAGTCATCTCTAAGCATCGCGAATCAAGTTATTTATGTAGTAACATACAAGAATGGAATACTTGTTGCTGGTTTTCAAAACGCTGAAGTATCACGGAGTAGGTTCTGAATGGCTCCTACAACACTCATTCACGGCACTACTTACAATGGACAAAAGTTTTCAAAAGATATCTCAGGTCCCCCGGAAAACATTGTCGAATAAAAATTTCAGTAAATGTTGGCACGCGTTTTAAGATCTTTGGGCAGTTTTTGTGCTGGCCGATATAGTTCCTGTGGCACAAACCGAATACGGATATGATGTCTTCTGCCTATTGGTTTCAAACTACAGCCGAGCTGTTTTTTATTCGACACAAAAAGAGTTAATTAATTTCTTAAAATGCGTCAGCCTAAATTCCCTTTTTAAATTTATACCTCTCGTTTTCAGACCATTTTTAAATTTTAGAATATATTTTTCTCAAAGTCCGCAATAATAAATTAAAGGTATTAACTTTTACGTCATAATTTGTGCCTGGACTGAAAAACGCCGGGCGGTGTAAAGCTTGACAGTACAGCCAGTTGGCCCGCTACCAGCATTTAATTGAATCTAAGGCTACACTTAACTACAAAAGTGTAAAAATATAAGGAATTTAGAATCTGAAAACGTTACTGTAAAAATCTTGCAATAAATGATCATGGTAATTTCTTAAAAATTTAAGCTTTCGAGAAGGTAGTGTTAATATATTTAAACTCATTTAACAGCCAAACGGATAAACGTGAATACTTATAATACTTAATAACAGCCGGTTGAAGGCTCCTGTGTTTGTCTGTACCACAATGTAAGCGAGCACGCTGTGTGCTCGTAAATACCGTAATGGCCACACTTGACCATTACTTGTGCCCGCTTAGCTTTTCATTGTTTTAAACTTACCTGGGTTTGTAAGAGTAAGTTGATATAATTTAATCAGCTACTTGATAGTAATATGATCAATTAAATGCTTATCAATTTTTCCAATCGCACTTGTTGGCTTTGAGGGCTGCTCTTAGATTATGACAACAATGAAAACTCTAGAAAAAATAACTATGGGATAGACATAGAGGATAAAACATACAGCAAAACTATCGGTTAGTTACTGAAAAGATAACAAAAAAAACTTTAGCAATATAAATCCTATTCATATCAACGTGTGGTATAAAGTAACTGAGAATGAAAGTCTGCCGCAGTGAGTGTGACATAAAAAAGCAAAATCCAAATGTTTTCAAAGCGTCGCCAATTCACTGGCTTTCGCTGCTTGCAGTTATCATAGCACACTTTTGTAATAATATTATTTTATTAGCCATTTTTAATGGAGCGGAGTTTTATCAAACGCCAGCTTTGTATGTATAACTCATGTTAAGGCATGTGTGTGTATAATATCTTAAAAGTATTGTATTAAGAAAAACCTTTATGTTCAAAATAATACTGTTACTTATGAAAAACAAAAGATCTCTACCCAATTCCAATACTAAAGGCAATAAAGCAAATGATAAAACTTGGACACGGCGACGATAAGTCTGTTAGTGGTACCTGTTATTCAAAATGTGCGGTAATTTCTTTGATAGACCAGACGTATGAATCATGAATGATGTGTTCCATTGAACTTTGAAGGAAATATCATCGGCACTACAAGCTTGCTTACGTGCAAGTGTATTGATCGCCTAATGACTCTTCGCTTGTCAAGAAACCGTGGTTTCACGTCGAAAGGGCGTCAGTATCTTACATAATTAAACTACATGGTTCCCTTAAATTTTAGAAAATGTAAGGTTTATATTTCGACGGTCTTCTATAAATAGAAACACAAAGATTAGGTCGTGTCTTGAATACAGTCTAACAAGTTCCAGAAAAGTTTAGGTCACCTAAATGAACCTTATATTATGGTCACAATTCAACGCACTCATTGCAATAGATGGTTTTATAAATAACTAAGTAATAAACTTGTTTAGCTCGACTGCTTCCTTTGTACAGTAAATTAAACATAATGAGCTAATATGAAAATCCCGCAATAAACAAAATAACAGCTTTCCGATGGAAGGAAAATATCGAATTATGTTTAAAAAAAGTCGTATTTTGCACAAAGTGTGCCCAGTTTCGGTGTTAAACGTTGTTTTTGCTGACCAACTGTAAATAAATCTACACGGAACAGTGACAAGCTTGTGACCAGCAGTCATCTCTTCCCTGAATGGACATCCCTTTGGATTAATTATGCAGCAATCGTTGCAGTAAAAGTTGTAAAATGCATAAAATCGCAATGAACACGGAAACGGAATGCAATATCGCGTGTGCAGAATGCGAAGTTATGCGAAGTGTAACAATGCAAAGATATATTATATCTGTATTCGGAAAGTTTATTCTCTTGTTCTAGGTAAGTAACCGAAACAAAAATCCCTAAGGGAGAGCATGACATGTGAAATACAGAAGAACATTTTTACTGTTATTTTTTACAAGTGCCATGTAATTTGTCACCACTAATGACAGCATTATTTTGTACGTTAGTATGGAATAGGTGTTATCTTTCTATTGCCAACTAAGAAGTTTTAGCCTATATTAGAGCTTCATCACATCACCCTCGCCATCAGTTCCTTTCAAGTTCGAATAATCATCCATTTAATGTGTAAATTAAGATAACGTTCAACAGGATGAAATTATCAATACTATGCCATGGAAATCCATATAAGTGGTTTTATTGAAAGCGGTCATATTCTTTGTACTTTATGAGGATTTATTCCTTACACCGCGCCTGAACGCTACTTCTGGCATGCAACAAAAGTAACAACAAAAACCAAATTGTTGAAACTCGAAAAATTGAACTGTTGTACAAAAATATCTACTCGCAAACTTATGTCTAAGGACAAAAAGACAACCCGTCTTAATGTGGAGATTTTCTTTACTTGACGCTTTAACTTATAACGCTTTAGCTTTTATTTGAGACTATTTAACCGATAATACTGAGAAGGTCTATAACCTACAATCCAACCATTACTATACAGAGCAAAACTTTACAAAATTCTCAACACAGAGTTATAATGAAAAAGATGAAAAAGTAATAACCATGTACCTAAAATCTATATACAGCCCCTAATATACTTCAATGAATAAGAAAGTTCAATCGGCTAATATGTTTGACGTAATCTCGCACAGAGTAGATGCCGTGGTGGATACGCGTTTCATAATACGTGTTCCCTCAATTTCGTTATGTGTTTGCCGAATACGAGGCAAAGCTTTCTCAGGTATTAAAGAACAGGTTTCAGCAAGCTTGAGCATTTCCTGTGAAAACATAAGATAAAATTTTAAGCTTCATAGAACACAATCTCAAGCTTCGCTTGAAAGAATATTCAATGCAATAGCTCCACATCAACGCTCAAAATGAGTTCTATGTTATAGTAATTTTTTATATCATAAATATGCAACGACACAATTAATTGAAAAGAAAAGAAAACATTGGGTAGGCATGTCGCAAAAGTAAAGTTCTACATTAAAAATATTGTTAATTAGTCTAGCAATGACTGCAACGCTGAGAGAAAAATACGAGGTGATTAAACGCTTTTGTAAAAATAAATGTCTTTTGTAGAGAACTTAAGTGTTCGTTTAAAGGTTTTATGTAAACATTGACAGCTACTGTAAAATCTTCCTACGTATAAGTGAATTGCTGTTTACATTGTTCATTTTAAAATGACCAAAACAGTAGTGAAAAAATTAATTCAATGTAAAACCCCCAGCGTATATAAAAGTTTAATCATACCAATGTTCAGTGCAGTCGATTTAGCAGTGAGAAATCTAGATACATTTTTACTGTTCCGCACTTTGCAAAAATAGGGCACTAAAAAACAAGTTTTCCGTCGCCTGATGGTAGACCACATTAATCACGCAAACTTCGACTTGCACTACCGGGTTTTTACTACCTAAAGCCGTGGTGAATCCAGCCATCGTTGCAACAGATAAATATTCATGCGATCGTACGCTGAAACTTGTGAATATTTCAGAGTGACTGCACTGCAAATATAGAATATCAGTCAATCATGTACAGGTCACAGCGGGCCCTAGCCGGGCGGAAAAAAAATCGATTTGTGGAACGCAACCGAGCGAATCAACCATCGATAATGCATGCACCCGCCTAGCAATTTTAAGGAAGACTGCAGATGATCGGCTTGGCTATTAATTAAACGCCTGCCTATTGCATCATTTATTAGCGCCTTTTATGTTTCATGATGTTTGTCAGGCTGTAGTGTACAAAGAGGCGCTCTATGATAAACTGTGTCTTACCACTTAACGTTTGAGGAGCAGTATGGTTTGTTTTTGTTGAAAATTATAACAGGATCATTCACAAACTTTTTGCAAGCAAATTTAGTCGAAGCTAAGACTAATACTTTAGGTCAAATTAACACGTAAATTTTACAGAACAGATCCATAATCAAAAACTAGCTGATACTAACTAGCGACATAAAACTGACAAACTTTCATGCAAATTATAGGTACATTAAAAAGGAAACGGGTAATAATGTGATATGAACTTAAGCAAACTTGCATTCCGGAGGGCAGAACTGCAGGTGAACGTCGAACGCGACCAATCTGAACTTGGTACTTTATTGTTAAAACTTTGGCTTCCGAATGCATCGATATTGAAAGTAAAAGAGTTGTGATATCACGGTAGCAATCCCAGTCTCCCGATCTAAACTCTAAGTAGGACAAATTGAACGAGAGGCTAAATGAAACGGCTCGATTTTTTCTACTAGATTTTTTTTTGGCATTTGTGTGCACATTATTGTCTTCAATTAATGTCTTAGATGTGGAATTTTTCATACAATCCAGTGCCATATTATAAAGATAACTTCAACCATGTATTGTGTCAAAATACTTTAATATCTGGCTGATTAATTACGTTACGAACTATTGAAATTGCTTATGTCAGATGAGAAGGAAACGCAGTGGACAATGCACGCTCTTGGAGCACAAGCGAAGCGATATTGCATCGCCCCGAGTAGTGTTCAGACGCTAATCTTGAGAAAATAGTTATGTCAAACCCAGATGTCCTGGGACTGAGATGGAATCACAAAAACTTTATTTGTAGAAAATAATTTAGATTGTGATTTAGTTGTTAGATTATGTTTGCAATACAAATAGAATTTTTATCTATATTTAATATAATCTATATATTTTTTTCACAATGGCATGTAAGCAGTATCGACTCAAAGTATCGTTAGATACTTTGTTTCCCAGTGTCACTTATTGCTTTTAGTAACTGATAACGTGATTTAGAAAAAAATATCCTATTCATTAAGACATCAAATATACATCTGATATTTTAATTGCTGACTGCAAAAATCTGAAACGACGCTCAAGCAGTCTCTTGCGTTTTAATTAAAACCGTGTAAAATAACGAAGTAAGATTAATTAGGGTTTCCAGCGTCAAAGATACAGACATGGTGATTAAAACTTAAAGGAGTAATTCAATATATAATCAAGCGGCTTCCTGATTATATACCATAAGGGAATTGAATACGGTTTTACTATACTTGTTGGGAACTATACTTTTGAGCCGTTTGGGGTCGAAACGCTCGGACCATGGGGCCCAGGTACACGCCTCCTCTTCAAGGACTAAGCCAAAAGGCTTGTTGACGCTTCACGTGACCAGAGGGCTGGCTTATTTTTTGGTGAAAGAATTAGCATTGCCATACAACGTAGCAATGCAGCCAGTCTTCTGGGCACGTTTCCGGAGGATAGAGATGTGGAGGAATACTTCGACGCCTAACATCACTCATGTTCTTTTATATATGTTTTTATTATACG
Source organism: Heliothis virescens (assembly GCA_002382865.2). Lineage (NCBI taxonomy): Eukaryota > Metazoa > Arthropoda > Insecta > Lepidoptera > Noctuidae > Heliothis > Heliothis virescens. The sequence goes on along the minus strand of NWSH02000323.1, from coordinate 12,582,820 downwards.
TTAAGTAGTTTTAAGTTTGTATGTATACATAGTTGTACTATAAATTGTATTTGTAATCTAAGTTAGAGGCTCTTTAAGATCAAGATGTGGCCCTAAGAGCAAAACAAAACGAAAAACAGACAATATTTTAGACGATTATTAGAATAGACGTGACAGAAGCCAAAAAGATGCCCTACATATTACCGTTCAATCTTCAACAAGTCACCAGAAGTTAGCCCCAGTGTCCTTTACCCGTTACTACGCAAACATAGTAGTACAAGTTTGCATGTAAAACCACGGCAAGGCATCGATCTTCCAGTTAATCTCCAACCTATAGGGCTTCTGACTCTNCTTGGCTATTAATTAAACGCCTGCCTATTGCATCATTTATTAGCGCCTTTTATGTTTCATGATGTTTGTCAGGCTGTAGTGTACAAAGAGGCGCTCTATGATAAACTGTGTCTTACCACTTAACGTTTGAGGAGCAGTATGGTTTGTTTTTGTTGAAAATTATAACAGGATCATTCACAAACTTTTTGCAAGCAAATTTAGTCGAAGCTAAGACTAATACTTTAGGTCAAATTAACACGTAAATTTTACAGAACAGATCCATAATCAAAAACTAGCTGATACTAACTAGCGACATAAAACTGACAAACTTTCATGCAAATTATAGGTACATTAAAAAGGAAACGGGTAATAATGTGATATGAACTTAAGCAAACTTGCATTCCGGAGGGCAGAACTGCAGGTGAACGTCGAACGCGACCAATCTGAACTTGGTACTTTATTGTTAAAACTTTGGCTTCCGAATGCATCGATATTGAAAGTAAAAGAGTTGTGATATCACGGTAGCAATCCCAGTCTCCCGATCTAAACTCTAAGTAGGACAAATTGAACGAGAGGCTAAATGAAACGGCTCGATTTTTTCTACTAGATTTTTTTTTGGCATTTGTGTGCACATTATTGTCTTCAATTAATGTCTTAGATGTGGAATTTTTCATACAATCCAGTGCCATATTATAAAGATAACTTCAACCATGTATTGTGTCAAAATACTTTAATATCTGGCTGATTAATTACGTTACGAACTATTGAAATTGCTTATGTCAGATGAGAAGGAAACGCAGTGGACAATGCACGCTCTTGGAGCACAAGCGAAGCGATATTGCATCGCCCCGAGTAGTGTTCAGACGCTAATCTTGAGAAAATAGTTATGTCAAACCCAGATGTCCTGGGACTGAGATGGAATCACAAAAACTTTATTTGTAGAAAATAATTTAGATTGTGATTTAGTTGTTAGATTATGTTTGCAATACAAATAGAATTTTTATCTATATTTAATATAATCTATATATTTTTTTCACAATGGCATGTAAGCAGTATCGACTCAAAGTATCGTTAGATACTTTGTTTCCCAGTGTCACTTATTGCTTTTAGTAACTGATAACGTGATTTAGAAAAAAATATCCTATTCATTAAGACATCAAATATACATCTGATATTTTAATTGCTGACTGCAAAAATCTGAAACGACGCTCAAGCAGTCTCTTGCGTTTTAATTAAAACCGTGTAAAATAACGAAGTAAGATTAATTAGGGTTTCCAGCGTCAAAGATACAGACATGGTGATTAAAACTTAAAGGAGTAATTCAATATATAATCAAGCGGCTTCCTGATTATATACCATAAGGGAATTGAATACGGTTTTACTATACTTGTTGGGAACTATACTTTTGAGCCGTTTGGGGTCGAAACGCTCGGACCATGGGGCCCAGGTACACGCCTCCTCTTCAAGGACTAAGCCAAAAGGCTTGTTGACGCTTCACGTGACCAGAGGGCTGGCTTATTTTTTGGTGAAAGAATTAGCATTGCCATACAACGTAGCAATGCAGCCAGTCTTCTGGGCACGTTTCCGGAGGATAGAGATGTGGAGGAATACTTCGACGCCTAACATCACTCATGTTCTTTTATATATGTTTTTATTATACGTTAAGTAGTTTTAAGTTTGTATGTATACATAGTTGTACTATAAATTGTATTTGTAATCTAAGTTAGAGGCTCTTTAAGATCAAGATGTGGCCCTAAGAGCAAAACAAAACGAAAAACAGACAATATTTTAGACGATTATTAGAATAGACGTGACAGAAGCCAAAAAGATGCCCTACATATTACCGTTCAATCTTCAACAAGTCACCAGAAGTTAGCCCCAGTGTCCTTTACCCGTTACTACGCAAACATAGTAGTACAAGTTTGCATGTAAAACCACGGCAAGGCATCGATCTTCCAGTTAATCTCCAACCTATAGGGCTTCTGACTCTACTGTGAAATTAAATTAAGCGATATAAACTCGGTCCCTTTCTCTGTAGGTGCAGGTTTGATAAAGATACAAACGAAAAGATAAATAAACTTTTTACATCTTTTTATACAACTATTGCCAATTTATTTTAGGTCGGTCAAATAATGACGTCTTTCTTTTACGTATGTAAGTAACCAAAGTTTTTGAATATTCCACTGTGCAATCAGTATATTCCTAAATTCATTCATTCATTTGATTTTTTTTTTAATTATTATCTTTATTATATTTTATTTAGGGGCTTTTGATCACAATACAACCATGTCAGCCCCATCATAACCTAATAAAATCATTTGATTAAACGGCAGTTAGTGAAGTTAGCAAAAATGACCGTTTATTAACATCGAATTTAAATTCAACTTGGTGCGGCAAATTGATGGCAACTTAGAAAAGTTATGGGGTTTGGCTCCCGGTTTCCGTGAATTGCAATGCTTACAAATAATAATTGTTGAAGACAATGCAGCAAGTTTTCATTAGTTTAAGTTTTTTAGTGCTTATTTAGTTTACGGTTCTATTGTTACATGGAAGATGAGGACTTCTGTTGGATCACTTGGACCAAATGGGATGACGAATCAAAATTTGTAAAAAGCCTCGTAAAGCACAAAGTTTCTAGCTATTATTTTCACATCTCTGACAGTCGCTAGTAGTAGTCAGACACACGAATGGCGACAGCCAAAGGGTTAAGAGTCGTGGAGGCTAGACAGGCAGTCACTGCATGAAAGATGTAGTACATCTGGTCGGACCGGTAGCTGACACCGATGCAGTTGAAATAGGCCCGATAAAATGTTTTCAAAAATTTGAGACTTGTTTATTTATACTTCAGACAGTAGTGCTTCTACGTGAACGTAAAAGTAACATAAAAGTTTGTTTTAGGTCAACTAACATTAAGTGTCCATTTTACGAATCTTCAATGTTATACGTTTTAAAGCAACCAAAAAGATTGAAAGTCAAATAAAATTTAAAATCGACCTTTTCCAATTGCAAAGCTACAACAGTATTTTCTCGTGATCAATTTTTCTCTCGCACCGTAATCCGATTGAGTTGAAGTTGTACGCCTTTGAACTTGTGGTGACAATACAACATTATGGAGTCACGTGCATTGTACATTCTCGCCAGTTCGTTCCATTTATGTGAACTGATTTCCATGATATAAAATTGTTTGACTTCAGAACTTCCTCGTTTATCGTTCTCGTTTGAACAAGGAATTCAACATTTTACATTACAAAACCAATTCAAATTAGTAGATATAAATAGTTGTAATCTCGGAATGTACTAAATAAAAATTGCTCAATTTAATGCAGCCAGTAACATTTCACTCGTATAAAATGAAATTGGAAATATCAATCATCATTTGTGAGATATCAGAAGTCAATGATTAAATATTGAAAAGTCAACACTCGACTATCGAATTCTCAGGGGTGGTAATTATAGTTTGGTAATTACAATTGCGTTAATTATTTTGAAAATTCGGCTGTTTTATGAAATGATTTACTATTAATGGAGTTGGTAATCGTACATTACTTTCTTACTCATTCTCGCTCTTCTTACTCATTAAAAAGTATAATATGCGGATAGAGAACGCCACTGACATGGGAATACAATTTTTGTATTAAATAAAACGCTCTTATCGAACATAGATAGCTATGTCATCGAAACCTGGTGTAAGGTCACGGAAAGCCTGTCATTTCCCCTCCCTCTACGAAGACATGAGAAATCATTCACATTGCGTTGACACGATAGACAAACGCAAACATAGTTAGAATATAAAACACAATACTTCAATATATTTTGTTACGATCAAGTTATGACTACTGGGAATCGTAATGTGTGCTCAAATAAAATATGCGAAGTTAGCCCCTGAGGTACAAAAGGTACACAAATATTCCTGTACTTACTTCTGAAAGGTTACATTTTGAACTTTACTTGAAATAATCTTTATATTTCTATTATGTTAGAGTGCAGCTCTTTTTCATAAATATTTGTGTTAATGCAGTGCTTAAGTAATTTATTTGTTAAAAACAAAATAATTTCAAAACACAACAATGTTACGCCTATTTAACGCGCTGTACTATATACATCTTCAAAGATAAGTCTTTACCAGTAAGTCAACATAGGAAATGAATAAGTGAAAATTGTAGTCGACATTCACATTCTTTAATTTAAAACGTTTATCAATTTTCCAACGTTTTCTTGGCTATAAATTAGCACAATTTTGTACTGTCGATACCGTGTGAACAAGACAGCAGTACAAGGTCGATTGAAAAATATCGAATCTCTACTTTTAGGTCATAAACATGACATTGAAAATCGTCCCAGAAAAGTTGGTTGGAAAAAAAGGAGTGCGAAAATGATTTCGTACAATGTTATATTTACCATTTTATAGGTACTATTATATTAAGAAAAAAATTACATTTCTGCTTCTAGGGTCCTAACCACCAGTACCTTGGACCCTGTGTCCGATAAAATTTGCTATATAGAAATGTATGGAATATGTCGTCAAATAAATAATTGGAAGTTATCATGTTTTACAAGTGATGAGCTTTACTACTTTAAAGCCCACATATTATGTTCTAAATACGAATAATAAACTTACTATTATTAATACATATATTTTAAAGAACTTTTAAAGTGTAACACAATTATTTGCTGGCTTCAGTACCTATTCTAAAGTGGATGGGCGAACATAGCCTTAGCTTGTGTTCTTTCATTGAAGTGTTGATATTTGCGTAGCACCACAGCCGATCAATATTTGCAATTGCAGGGTAGTGTAAGGTAGTTATTTAAATATTTTAACAACATATACTATTTTTATTTGTTTTACTATTAGAGCTTGCGAAAAACTAAGCATCGGAGCAACTAAGCATAAAAAATAAAAAATCTGCTATAATAAGACATTGCTTATTACAAGCAAATTAATGTTTTTTTCTCTTTATTGTGAAGTAGTCTTTACAAAATGTTTAGACAGATATTTATAAAAAAATACTCAGAATTACTTACGAGGAATTATAAGAGATGGTGAACCTCATAACCTCAAATTCACTCATACTAAAATCTTATAACCCTTTTGAATGCGACTAGAACATGTTAAAAATCAATACTGACGGTTAGGTTGTTTCAAAAGGCAATATGGATAAGCGGTGAACGCGGTAGTACCATTAGTTCTGATAGAACAAGTATAACTAGATATGATGAGAGTGCTTTTTCTGAACGTAAGTTCATAAGTGAATAAATAATAGTTTTTTTTTTTTATAATTAGATGTGTATTTTCTTGATTAGGGATAATGGCTTTATTAAATTAGTAGGTCTGATAACCAGTTTTACTTAAGAGTTTTATTTTACGATCGTTCCCATTATACTATATATTTTTTTGCTTACTAGAGAGATAGGAATTTGATATAACTTGTATGGGGTTAATGTCAAAATCCTATCTCAAGCAAAACCAACAGATAGATATAGAATATTGGGAACTGGGGTAATTCGATAAGATTGATATAACTGTTCAGCTGATCAGATGTTACTGCACCTGTTTCATATGGTTATTATGTAAACATAATTGTAAAGAAAGGCATAATTACATTTCATGATATTCGTTGCTATGTCAAAATAACATTTAGCGAAAATCTAATCACTGACCGAGGAACATTTAGCTAAACAAATATGAATTGCTCACATATTTGAGCTTAAACAAAAGTTTGAAATTGTACATTAACTGGGAGTCAGAAGCTTAGTTTACTTAACGTTTATTTGACTTGATAAAACAATTATATTGTTCTAATTGTGTGGTTGTACCGGTCATTATATAAATAGTTATATGTATATTTCTATTTATAAAATATACATATATTAAAAAAACGGTGTTTAGAATACAAAAGTAGCCCCATAGATTTATTTTCGTACATAGATGGTATTTAAACAGCCTATGGGAAAAGTGTGGACTGAAAAACAAAGAATTTAACAAAAAAAATAATTTTAAAATAATTTAAACAATTTCTTTAACATGTTTTTGGTATGTAACCAAAACACTATTTTAACCACACCTTTCAATTCTAAAACATGTAAAATAAACACAGTGTTACGAAAATTGTGTATTCTTTTTTCATAAATTCTATGAAAATGTTTACTTTACGTCATCGTACCTCGCAGGATGTTTCACAAAGGGCGCCTCTTCAAGGGGACATGGTTATCGATGTTTGGCAAACTCCAGAGTGGATGTTTAGCCAACCTGTTACTACGAATACCCGGTTTCGATACACTTGAGTTAACGGAATTACAAAGATCCTTCTTAGGGATAGACCTGAAGAAAACTAGACAAACTTGCCTTAGCTTTGCAACATAATTGGGTACAAGTAAAGTTGCTCGAGTTAATGTTTTAACCCAAAAGTTGCGCCTGTTCAACACATAGAATCACGAAAAATAAGTTCCGTGTGACAGTTTAGTCCTTGCACGTTATATGCGGTAAGTACAAAAATTCATGTTTAGAATCGTGCGGGGACTTTAAAAATTCATAGGTACCGACACTTCGCCTCCCTTACTGCAAGTTACACTACACTAGAGGTGCTTAAAACTCAACGTGATAGTTTTCAGTATTCCTGTCGTGTTTTGATATAACATTATTTTCTTGAACAAGACGGTGGTTGAGATTTCTACTGCGACGCAAGCTTATTTTATTATTCTTCTTTTCTCTTTATCTGTTTTGAATATTGTCAGCAAGTTGGTATGTACTTGATGCGCTTAGATAAAATGCTGCACTTACTTAAAAAGCGTACCAGGCAAGTAAACAATGAGAAAAGGTGTTTATGAAATTACAAAATACCAAGCTTTTGTATTTTAAACAGGGATAATGTTAGTATTACATCACGTTACGTACTCAATTTTGTTACCGTCGTCGTTGACTCAATTTAGATGGATGAAAACCTAAACCGTATAACACTTTAAAACTTGAAATATTCGTTGAAGAGCGCTCAAGGCCCCGGCTTTGACTGTACTCAATAAACTCGTTCACACACCCACTAGCAGATAAGTTCTCCTCGATATTTAATACACACACAGCGATCCGTCTTTTTCACTGTGTGAAATAGGTATTAACTTTCATAAGTATAGGTCACCAAATATCATCAGTTTTAATATCGATAGCGAGGAAATATCGCCTCCTTGGAAAGTTATTTCACAAGCTTTACACTGCTATTGCATAATGATGATGGATATTTTTGAGTATATTTTATTAACTTTTTATAAGCTTCTGCCAGCGGCTTCGCCCGCGTTAATCTTAAAATCCCGTTTTTCCGTTCCCGTGGGAATTTCGGGAAATACTTTCTTATCTCGCGTCTGAGAGACTGAGTCTTAAGAACCTCTGTGCAAAATTTCAGCGTTACAGGTTCACCGGTTTGGGCCCTGCGCTGATGAGCCAGTGGAAGAGTCAGGGTTTTTATATTCATATGTATCATCTTTTTTTTGGTAATCTTGATTAAGTAGCGAGTTGTACGCATAGCAAGACTACTTCATCATCATCTGCCTAGCCTTTTCCCAACTACGTTGGGGTCGGCGTCCAGTCTAACTGGATGCAGCTGAGAACCAGTGTTTTACATGGAGCGACTGCCT
>NWSH02000323.1:12554631-12571850 GCA_002382865.2 Heliothis virescens | reverse complement strand
CCTGGCACCCCTTGGTAGGACTGGTTGTCAGACTCTTCTGGCTTTTGACTACCCGTAACGACTGCCAAAGATGTTCAAATGACAGCCGGGACCCAGTTACGTACGGGACCAGTTTATCGTGCCTTCCGAAACACGGAAGAACTCGTTATGACAAGATGGTCCCATCCACGGACCGACCGTGCCAAGCGTTGCTTAACCTTATTATCGATCGATCCCCGCGGCTTTGACTTAGCCACGAGCTCTTCTAGCAAGACTACTTCAAAACGTATCTAAATACTTAATGTAGTGAAATCTATATAGTAAAATGTCTTTATAAAGGTTGCCTGATAAGAAGCCAAGGTTAGATTTAGTAACAAATCCTCAATAGAGTAATTGACGTAAAATGTCATTGCTATTTATGAAAAACTTTCTTTCAAAGAAACGATTGAAACAAAACTTCTTACAAATTATTTGTTGGACGTTTATTTTGCTGTGAAATACCTTTTTATGTATTTTTTACTCACCCGGCAATAAAAGAAAAATTAAGAACGCTATACAAATCAAACTTTATGAGGATTTTATAGCACAGTATCCTAAAGATGAAATGATTAACCAGCAGGTGGGAGCAACCGAGAGATAATCTATATAAATGCTCGATTTCCTATTTCACATAATTATGAATATTTGAAAATCGCGAACGTCAGAAGTAATATATCAAAACATATCTCAAGGCGCTGGACTAGTGCCCTAAGGTCCCGCCAGTGTTGGCTCGCCGCCAGCGCTGAGGGTTCTACTGAGAAAAATACGCCACCATCGGATAGGAAGTAGGTACATTAAATAGACGCGTTTTAATGGAGGTTGTTGAATTATTATTTTATTCTGCCGGTTTTGTGGGTTCCGCAGCGCGCCAATACGGCTTATGTTATAGTTAAATGTTACGTCACAGAGCCGTAAGTTTGCGTTATTCGGTTTAATGGTGCTCCAGAAAATATAATCGTTCTCGTGACGTAATCTTAAAGATTTTTGGAGAGTGGAGGGTGTGACGCAACAGGATTGTTGTTTTTGACACGAGTGATGGCTCTTATTACGCGACTTTGTTTCTTTGTATTCCCTTCGTTATTGAAGCTTTGTTTCACTTTCCTAGTATGTATTATGACAGGAAAAGTGATTTAGATTTCATTGGCTCTTTTTAGAATGTCGATCATGTCAACCTGTTCTAATACGGCCCATACAAGTGATCAAAGTGATTCTAATGTCAATCATACCGAACCTAAAGTTTTAGTAATGGTTGCTTTATCAAAACTACGGAAAAATATTGAAAATTTAATAAAAACAACGTAACAGTGTTTACGGCCATGTTAGTTTCATAAATTACAAATCCGCTGACACTCGTAACCGCTATGCGGAAACTACAATGCAATCGGAGAGTATTGCATCGTTTATATCTCTTTGTGGTATTTGCCGGACGCCGGGCGATTGTCCGTTGTGTCGCCGGCCGACCACCGCCAGGTGCCCACTTTGCGTGCAAACCCCGTTGATTTCCTTAACTAATAATGAGATTTGAAATTTGAACTGTTGCTTAAATTAGCTATTTTCGAAGAAACAAAAAGAAGAAGAAGAAAGGATTAAAGCCCCTTGACTTCAACTAGGTATGGCAAGTGCTTTTACAATCTACTTATACAAAAAAGTTTTTTTGGAGGTTATCGTATCGTATATTAGCTATTGGCGACTTTCTGGTAGACTTGGGCTCTTTCTTTCTTTGATTTAGGGCTCTTTCTTATTAATTATATCTTAGAATTAAGTTCTTAGTTTGGAAACAGTCAAAGTTTGTGGACACCTCGCTTTATTGGTTCGTGTTCTCATTAGGAATGGTAATCGATCCCGGTTTGAATTTGACCGCACGAGTGCGTCAAAGTGATTCAAACATTTAGACGATTTATACGCGTTTAAATCTCTCTTACTCGCATTCTCGTATAAAACGTGATTAAATGTGGCAGTTATAATTGATGTTACTAGTTGATCCTATGTTATTCGGTTTTTTAATGTAGCTACGAATTTTATAACGACTCGTATAGTACAGCACTTCTGATAACATCTATAAAAAAGGTTTTAATTTATGAAAGTAGTGTATTTTTCCCATAGCTATGAGAGCGTGTTTTCCAAACAGGGAAAATTCTAACAAGATACTCTTTAGGGTTATTGATTTCAATAAATTATTTTTGCAAACTGCTAGAATGAAAATTCAATACCTAACCCCTGTAAATTAAGCTGCTAATAACTTGATTAACCTTATTACTAAATAAACACACTGAAAATTTACCAAATTATTTGGCGCTGTATTAATTACAAGTACGGTTTCCAAAGGTGTACATAATTTTATAAGCAGCGTAGCTAATTACTGACAAATAAAGCAATTCATCAATTCGTTAACGCGTTGCATACCGACCAATTAGAGCTATCACAATAACGTTTAATTATTCACCGGGTATTGTTACAAATTATTAGCCCGTGTCTGCGCACGTTGCAATTTCTGTGGTAAGTAATACCGAATAATACATAGGTAAACATGTTTTGATAAAACCAACAGTTAGATTGAAAACACCATGGACATGGCGATTAAAAATGTAAAACAGCCCGTACGTGTATTCTCGGAAAGCAATTACATTTCAGTCGTACTTTACCATCATAAAAATACTTTATTTAATAAGTTGACGACTGGACAATTTCGTTTTCCAGCTTTCATTAAAAATTTGCTTTTAAAATATTTCATTTCGTATTATTAAAACATCTCAACTATTAATAATCGGAGTAAAAAGTGGCTACAACATGATAAAACAGAACGGCTTATTGCAGTTCTTGCAGGGTTGAAGTCTGCATTATTGCTTTTTTAAAGCCAACCTGTTGTTTGCGCTCAGTGGTATTATTAAGAATATTCTTTTGATATCAGGATTTTCTTTTATATCCAAAGTTAACAGAGATACTCGTTAAACTTTTCTACTTAGCACTTGATTGTTTTGGGTGAACAAACAACTGTTCGAGAGTTATGCCCGCGACCTTAGAAACTCACCGAATATAAACTGTGGAGCAATAAACCGAATATATTGCATTTTTACACATAAACGTAAAAATAAAATGAATTGATAATATCTTGTGACAATTGGAAGTTGAAGTTGACTCCCTAAGCGATACTATTTCTACCAATTAGTCTTGTCATTTTTCTTGTAAGGCATTTAGATAACATTAGGTATGTGTGTATTCAGATCCGGCGAATGAGCACCCTTCGCACGCGTTGTTTTTGAGCGGCACTGGAGGTGCACGCGTGACGCAGCTCATAGTTCAAACGCTAAAGAACGCTTGTGCGCTTAAAATATGCGCCCCCGGCCCCACACGACCCCTACTAAAGTTGCATTAAAGTGGCGGGGGTGTACCAAATGTGGTACAACCTACCACATTCAAAAGAGGCACGCGAGTGGTGCATGCTTACGCGGAGAATATGTCAGGTCTGGACTGACCTTTATTGGAAGAAATTGTCTAACAAACATGTCACTGTCTTTGTTATTGTTTTAATATCCATTAGTCTCTCTTAGCAAAGAATAAGTCTGCATATCCACGAATGGTTAAGATATAATCCGGTTCATTTGTTATTCACCCTCGTTCGTTATTCTTCAGAAAAGTTGACACTATTCATTCGTTGAATCTTTAAAACTGAATGAATGCTAACTGCTTTGGTAATGTCGGTCCCTATTCAAAACTACTCAGAAATATTTCTGTAACATTTTAATTGGGTTATTTAAGTTGTGGTTCGTGGTCGACCTGCTTGTTAACAATTAATAGAATATGTATTACCTGCAATAAGTTAGTGACTTATAAGGCGCGACGGAATAGCCTTATTTAACATCTGCAGATTTACGCTTTCATCAAATAAAAAAATGACATTCGTATTATAAATACGAATGACATACCTAAATGTATACGTTGGTTAAAGGTCTGGGAATAAGCTTTTATAACAAATCTACCTAGATTAAATGTTGATCAGACACCAAGTTAAATGCCTAAAGTAAAATTGAGGACCTAATTAAGAACAGACATACATGGCGTTAATAAATAATCTACCGCTTCCGTGGATTGATTGTCGACCAAGATTTATTTTATATACACGTAAGAAAATGCAGTATAAAAGATGCATTAACAAGATATATTTCAACGTTCTCTCTGTTCAACAAATTGTGTGTTCTTCATGAATTTTATTCAAATTTTCAATTTTATGTTGACATAATATACTTTGTATCTTTTGTTGCGCCGAACAAGCGTTTTATATACCTTTTGTATCTGAAATTGTATTGTCGCATTTCATAGTGACATAGCTTGAACAGGCATTCAGACAGTAATATATTTTAAATCCGGTATCATTGCTCTTTCTTGGTACGAGTAAAATGTTGAATGTGGTTCCGGCGATGTCTTGAACATGTCATATGCTTACAAATATGAAATTTTAAACAAACCTATAGTAGATATTTCATAATCATTATGTCACATACTGGTTCAAAGCGATTATTGTACAAAAGATATTATAGCTTCTCCTGATTTTTGAAAGCAGATCGCTAAAAGGAGTAGTAAAATTCTTTGAATTACTCAATAAAAATTCAAGTGATTCACCAAACTCGTGGTTTAACTCGAACTAACGATTGTGCCACCCGTTATTACACAAGACCAGAAGCAGCTGATGCTCAAATCGCCTTAGTTCGAAGCAGTTCGATATTGTTGAAAAATTCTTCAAAACGTGACCAAGATCCAAGGTACGAGGCGTTCGACTTACCCGGCTTTATTGTCATTTCCAGTTATGAATATTGTTTATACAAGCAAGGGGCTTATTTATTGTCAAAAGGAATTTTTAAGTATACATTACGTAGGTATTCATGATAAGTAGTATGACCCTTTGCGTCTTCCGTGTGTATGCTCGGATAAAATGCCCGGATAAAGTCTTTCTTATAAAGTTAAAATAGTTTATTGTATTCACGTCAAATTTTCTTACAACTCGACAAACCCGATGACCCCAAAACACCGAATTTCGTTCTACATTCGATCAGTCGTATGATCGGTATCAGTCGTGTATCGGATGATCGTATATTGAATGCGCTAGTATGGGTCATTAAACCTGCAGCGAGCAGTGTTGCGGTGTAACTTGAAAACACTTAACTGTAATTAGGTGCCTTCAGATAATTGAAGCGTGAGTAACACTTTTGACAATATAGAAATATAATCGAATTTATGAACACTTCCTTTTTTAAATCCTTTGGGATAAGTTTTATACTCGTACAAGTAGTGGGTGAATAAGGAGTGTTCAAAAACTACAAAATATTGTTTCATATGTTTTTTCACTCTTTAGCAAACTAAGCATGAAAGGTTAAAGGGCATAATTGAGTAAAAATGTATGTTATTATCATTTACATTCCGTTAATATGTCCTACAAATGACTACACATTTGACGTCATCGTGGCAACGCCTAGGTCAGTAACATCGAACCATAACTCATAGCTCAAAAGTGTCAATGTTGTCAATCTGCTATACTAAATCTGTGTATCAAGCTACATAAAGGGTGTTATTGATTTGGCATTTGATGACTTGATTGGCTTAGCGATGTCAGCTGATGGGATTGTAGTGTTGGCAACGTTTTTGATTGCACATTTCAGAGAAATGCATGTATGTTGCCTAAATCTGTTGCTATTAAAAATATTATATTTTGTCGTTTTTATTAAATCCACAATTAATGAAACAGCCTCTAAGTTAAAAAAGGATCAAATTCATTTATCACAAATCAGGCAATTTAATCTTGTGAAATACTTTAAAAACCCATCATTCGAGAAATCCAAGAACAGCTGCAATATTTTCGTTTCGTATTCGGCTCTGCATATTTGAATGGAGTTCGGTGTGAAACGACCGGCATGTGGTCAACGATATTCGCAACGCGTGGACTGGGCCGTCACTTCCTTTTTGGTCATGCCAATCTATACCTCACTGTGACTGTCAATGACTGAATGGAACATGTCTATCTGGAAACTAGTGTTGAAAGAGCTACGGTTTCGTTGGACAGAAGATACGAGCCATTGTTAAGTTTATTTTTTTCAATACATTCTTCATTTACTATCAAAAATAATTCAGTTTACTATACAAAAATGCCTTTATAGAAATGATATGGGTACTTCTAGTACGAGTGCATAACTCTCTCTATAATGTGATTCTCTTAAATGTTTCATGAGCGCTTGTCACTTTGTTGCAAAACTTTTAAAATGTAGTAAAGCTGAGCAAGTATTACACGGTTAAAAATAAACTCTTTTCCTCTTCTAGCGTTAAAGACAGTGTTGATATTGACCACGTTGTAACCACAAAACTGTTGTTAAGGGGGATCGTAAAAATTCAGTGGCGCCTACCACACGCGACCACATATTGACACTGTAAGCCTGTAGCCATTGGCGGTACCTCGCACTTAGTGACGAAAATTAACACTCTTTCAAGGTTTTTACAACCCTGAAATGAATTTAAGGACTTTGAATAAGCGAAAGTGCGATACATAGGAAATCTTTTAGGGAACGTTTGGAGTTAATACTAAAACAAATTCTATCAATAATCTCATACTGTTACCACTTGGTTACAAAAAGGAGAAAAAAAGAAAATAGTAAGTATTATTGCCATATTATTACCCACTTTTTCCTAATACGAGGCTTACACTACTTTAAAATTTTTATACTGCGAAACAGTGTTACGACAAAAGTTGTATGTGAGCGCACTCCATTAAGAAGAACTCGCTAAGACTGAAAAGTTGCGAGTTGAAAAGTATTGTGTTACCTCTTAATGCCGCGTGTATGTTGCAGACCCTTGTAAACGTTCGCGACAGTTGTCTGACAGACTTGTCACAGCCGTGTTCTAAGCAAGACTATTGCCTGAAACATTGTTTTGGAATAGATTGGACGATGAGAGCTTTTCCTAATTTGTTCTTTGGAATTAAAGTGAATATCACATGAATGATTTCTCTGTACAGAAATTGAGCAGATCAAGCAATTGACACCTCCTTTTTCATGATCGGTTACCAATTTTATTTGTAGTCGCAATTCCTTCACTCTCACCTGTTATACTAACGTGTAATACTTTCTTTTTTTTATGCGCAGGCAAATGATCAATCAGTCACTTATCAAATAAGCTCAAGTTTTAAAGTAATATCTACGTACATATTTTACCAGGGAAACAGCAAAGTTCATGTATTGTTTGATTTACAGTTGTCTCCCAGTTTTGAGATAATTCAACAGAGATGGTTTTTTAAGACTACGCTATAACGTAAATGAATGTAGGCAGCCTGTGCTGTTTCTTAAATGATTCCAATTGAAATAGGAAATTGAACTCTATTTCCAACGCTAAAGCAACATTTTACAGATCCCTTGAACTATGTGCTAAACGTTAGGTTATTCGGAAGTTTCGCCAAGTTGTTGAAGCAGTTGAAAGTTCTTCAGACAGATATCGACGGTGTATAAATGAGAGCGATTTTAAGTTTGGTGTTTATCCTTTTGATAAAATAAGAGGGGATCATAATCTGAGTTTAAAACTCAGACGATGCGGTCCATAACTGCAGTTTATACTTAAAGTTTTGCCGAAATCGAGGAAGTAAAATAAAACGAAGGAGCGAAATTGCATCATTACACAATTTTATGAATAATGTGACCACGACCAGTACTGTGGAACCGCCTCTTCCGACAAATCACTTAGGCCCGTTGAACACGACAACCGTAAAGTTAACAATATAACACTAAATTTACTAGTTAGTTGCTAAATAGGTATAATCTACCATTATTATGGAAATTTTTAGGACTTCGTCTTTTTAAGACGACCTTATATTCAATTCTAGCTGTAAAATAAAACCGTGTTCAATCGATGCACGTGACTCCGAAGTGCAAGTAAAAATTTATAAAATGTTGTTATGGGTTCGCGGCACCTATCGGACGATATTGAAGCGTCCATGATATGTGGCTGGTATTTTTCTCCCGTCAACTATAAACCGTCGAACGCTACCCGATGCCGGGACGTTGGAATTAAATGTATGATCAATTACTACACGCCGGGATAACAAATAGGAGCATTGACGAGTTCAGTCAATAAATGTATCTACGACAGCCACAATGGCTGTCGAATATGAACGCCAATATGAAACATTTCACCCCAAAATTTAAAAAAGTTTTTATAACTTTTAAAGGTTTTAATTTACAACCACCGCAACTGGTTTATGTTATTCACGTTGCATTTATTATTTGCTAAAAATTACCCTTTACAATATTCTCGTTTTTAGAAAACGTTTTTGCACTAAAAGTGCTACAAGACAATGTGGCATCTCTCCCCATCGCTCGATGGTAAACATCTTCAGTAGACAATAAGCGAGTGCTCTTTCCTTGAAGAGCCATTCTTGGCGGTTCAAACTTTGACCTGGCTAGTACTTGAAATTGCGATATCCGAGCTACACATGACCTCTTAGATATACAGTGCACATCTAGGTCAAAAACATAGCGTAGTCAACTAGAAAATTTTACTTAACATCACGAATCAGCCTAAAATATTGGATAAAATACCAACATTCCTATATATCAGTTGGGAATCGCGTATCAACATAAAGACATTTTATTGTAGGTAGAATTTGTTACGTATCATATTCCGTAGTGAATTGAGCTTCAAATTGTGGTGACGTAGACAAAAGTTGACGGCTACAGCATTTTACTAAAGCTTTTGAGACAAATAATCAGAAATCGTTCATTCTTATAAACGAGGCACCAAGTACCTACTTTAATAGATTTATCTGAGCGTCATTGGCGGTCCGTTCATTTCCCACATACTCGGTTGGCTCCCCCTAGTACTGGCTTGTACGCGGACTTATGTACTACTCACTCACGTACTCTATTCTATTCTCGCAGTATTGCAATGACTTAGGCATGCCAGTGAACTCATTTTATATTTGATTTCCGATTTGACTATTGAATTTTAGCTTTAACATATTTCCATCGCTGCACCGGTTACAAATACGAAGTTAAGAATTAAAATATTCGATATCAACGGCAACTTTGATTGCATTGCCACGTTGGACAGAAATGATATTTTTTTATCTGAATATAAGCCACCCCCAGTCTTCCTCAATGTGAAAAAGATTAACCGATTCAGGGATTAGCTAAGGACCTTATTACGTTGAATATAAAACTAATATATAGTTATTATTATCGTCATTTATAAGAATCGATTACAACAGAAATAGTATGTGACAGTGAAGCAGGGCTAAACATGGACACATAAGTTATTTTTAGCCTTGAAGGTCACTGGTTATAGAGACTCATGTATAGTACAGTTTTTGAAGCATGTTCTATATTCGCAAACTCGACTTCAAGCTGGCAGTAAATATATTCTTTCAAATATTAAAGAAATATTAAAAAAAAGAAAAGCTGGTCAAGTTTTATTAGAACTACCTACTTTGCATTTAGGTTTACATTTTAGTTTATTATGTTTAGTAAAACTTTGTAAATCCTATGATCTGCACTGAACGGTATATGGCTGAAATGATGATAATGATGAAGGTCAAAACTTTGTGAATACAAAAAACGTAAAACACAAGTTTTAGGGGTCCGAGAGCGAGAAGCAACTTAACGTATTAATAATATACTTTTAATATGAGACGAAGCTTCTATTCATTTCATTTGAGCCGTCTATTTGTTATGTAAACTAACTTTTATTTTGGAACTGAACGGAAAACTAAATATTTTACCAGTACCAAAAATGTGCAAACTAAAATAAATTCGGAGTTTGAATCATATTTTTTTAAGCTGAAAAACTGCTTTTAAAAAAAAAGATTTTTATAGCCAACGCTCAGTTGAAAAATCATTAAATTCTTAGCTCTGCATGGCTAAGGCTTGTGCTTTTATGCTTTTGCAAATAGAATAATCTGTATGTATTTGAAATAAGAGTCTTATAAAAATGTTTTACTATATTACATTAACTTATTACCATGTGCTAATGATGTTTCTAGAAAAAATATTTCTTTAGCAAATACAACCTTAAGATTCTCATTTTATTTTTGGAGCGATTGTGAATAAGTAAGCTGAGAACACTCAATTAATCTGGTTATACCGAGTGTTCTGAAAAACGAACGTGTTTTTTTGTGAGAGGAAAAATCGGCTGTAAGCGTATTGTTAAACCGTGTTATAAACCAATTTTTTGCGTTATTTTGCTTTATTTTTCCGTCAGACCAAAATGTATGGTAGCGCTTTTTCGATTTTCATGATTCATTTTTGTGACGATATAAACATTTCGCTGCATTCAGCGTCTGTGTTTCGCAGAAGTGTATGCAATTAAATTTTATTTCTGCTTCTAGATTTAAACGGTCCATTTTTCTGTTAATTTGACACGTGATTGACTGTGCTCAAAATACATGGCTTAAGTGGAAAAGTTTTGTTATTTTAACCCACTTAAAGGTGCACATTTACTTCATGTTCATAAATGCCATTTAAAGTACATAATCAGACAGTTTTACGTCTAACTACTATAATATTTGGTTAATATAAAGAAAAAAAATGACAAATTGGCGAGATGTAATATTCATCAATTTCCAGCTCTCAATTGATCTATTAAGAGATACGAATAGAAAGGACTATGGTCTTAATCATTCACTGTCTTGACTTCTTCAGATTAAAGGTTTGTACTATAATTGAATACCATGAAGGTATAGGTCGTACCAAGTACACAACATAACGCAGCGTGAACCACATCAAGCCAGTCGGACAACGTTATTGCAGACCCCGGGGGAGCTAGCTCAACGTCCACACTAGCTTAAATGGATTAACACGCATTCAATGTCCTCTCATTAATTTGGGACCAATTGATACGAAAACCAAAACGTTCGGATATTTGTGACTGTCCGAAGCAATAAATAGAGGAACTTCTATAGAAAATTGTTATATCCCGTCATTTTTGTTTCTTAAATAGCTGACATAGTTAGGGTAAGACGAAAAGAAGTGTCATTTTAATTACCAATACCTTTAACAAATCTTAAACTTGATAAAGCACAATATAACCCCCACCCCAATTCTAATGGCTGCCAAGATGTGCGTATGTAGTGTTTACATGCCAACCAATTAACAGCAACCGCAACACAACTAAACGACTAATAGCCCATACGTCACACACACTTGTGTAATGTTTACACGTAGCAATAATTAAGCTGGTGTGTGTCAGCGTGGCCATGGGTCGTTAGTATATTGCTTAATGGGTATACTCTTAAGTCTAATGAAACTAACAAAATAACTTATAGTGAACTCTTGAAATGACCACACTTTTTGTGAACTGGAAAGCACACCAAGACCTTGTGACCATTGGTTTAAGGTTAATGATAAAGCCAAATCAAAGCACAGACCTTGTCTAGAGCAAAAATGTTGCTGAATTTGATTAGTTGAACCTATGTTTGCCTGAAAAGGTTCTGCAATAAGCTTTCCTCGTATGGGACTCAAGGATGAAACGAATAAGTTTTTATTTAAAATCTATGTTTCAAGGACGCAGTAAACTGAATTTTATGGCTGCCATATTATCGATTTTGTGGCCACAACTGTTACCTGAACAACACAAATTCAACTTTACCTGATATCCTGCTTCTCAGGAAAAGAGAGATGAACCAATTTGTAGGTTCATCTGAAACAACCTTAAGGACACAAGGTCTATTGGCCCTACTGGCTTAATAGCTCTTCGGTGTCTAATGCACCTTTCGTTGATACTTTTGGCATCGTTACATCCCATAAAAAGGTTCCATCCCTAATCTAATCTCTTTTTCTATTGGAGCCGAGAAATCAAAAAGTGTAAAAATAGTTAGGTAATGTTTCCGATTCTCTGCAACTAGTTATCTAGATCCAATCAGCAGGAACTCTCAAAGACGTTCGGAACATCTGTTAAAGCTCCGATGCTATCCACTTGCAATCAAAAATTAAATAGAACAGAGCCACTTTAGTTGGATACGTAGTACCTTTTTACAAAACCATGCTAGATTTGACCGTTATAGACTATAATAATATAGTTTTCTTTTAGTCATACTTATGATCAATACTAACTAGGTACTCTTGATATGGTATGATTATTTTAAAATATAATATTAACGTTTAATATTAATTTAATGTTTAAAACACGTCCGCAGAAAATTCTTGTATAAACAATTAAGGTTTTTCGATTAAGTCTAGTTTTCATTTAGTCGAAAGAGTGCAGAAATCCTGCTATAGACCGCCTCCCCTCAGGGGTTAAACGATGTGGTGGATTTTTCAAAGGGAACTTGGTTATAATTCTATTGCAAGATTTTCTAAAGCTACCCTCTGTGGACGGCGTGTGGATTAAGAAAAAAGTAGTTCTGATATGCAAAAGAGGAGAATCTGAGAGGAGGAAAGATGCATTAAATTAACGTTGCGGGAAATATTAGCGAATATTATTTTGCATTTTAAAAACTGTGTTCATTCATGAGCGCACCGTTATCATAATATCATATTTCAGTGCGCTACATGGTTGTTTGAGAGCAAACTGCTGATTGAAGTACCTACCTGAAGTACCTATTGTAGTACCTAAAATTATGGAACCCCATTTGACTAGGGAACTAAAAATAAATGGTGATTCTTAATTGATAAACATCGTAGGTACTGAATAGATACTTTCAGCCGAACGTAGAAAATAATACTAGTACCTGTTTAAAATTGGTGTCTCGCGTAAGTATGTGCCGTAGCGAAGTTGAGTATTTTTCACGTGCCAACGACGCTCTTTGCTCGTTTATCAGAGTTAAAAACAGCCAGAGTATAGTGCCTAGAGTAATGTAAATCTTAATTAGACTTAACTAGGAAATATTCCTCTAGGCAAATATTTTACTTTTATCGTTACCTGTCTAGCAGTACAAAGTACGATAGTTCCGTAGGATTAGAACTTCCAGTGGCAAGCTATGAGCTTAAATTGAAGCAGATGAATGGCATCAGCAATTTTTTCTTATTAGGTTCTACTAGTGGTTTTATCCGCGCTCNATCAAAAAGTGTAAAAATAGTTAGGTAATGTTTCCGATTCTCTGCAACTAGTTATCTAGATCCAATCAGCAGGAACTCTCAAAGACGTTCGGAACATCTGTTAAAGCTCCGATGCTATCCACTTGCAATCAAAAATTAAATAGAACAGAGCCACTTTAGTTGGATACGTAGTACCTTTTTACAAAACCATGCTAGATTTGACCGTTATAGACTATAATAATATAGTTTTCTTTTAGTCATACTTATGATCAATACTAACTAGGTACTCTTGATATGGTATGATTATTTTAAAATATAATATTAACGTTTAATATTAATTTAATGTTTAAAACACGTCCGCAGAAAATTCTTGTATAAACAATTAAGGTTTTTCGATTAAGTCTAGTTTTCATTTAGTCGAAAGAGTGCAGAAATCCTGCTATAGACCGCCTCCCCTCAGGGGTTAAACGATGTGGTGGATTTTTCAAAGGGAACTTGGTTATAATTCTATTGCAAGATTTTCTAAAGCTACCCTCTGTGGACGGCGTGTGGATTAAGAAAAAAGTAGTTCTGATATGCAAAAGAGGAGAATCTGAGAGGAGGAAAGATGCATTAAATTAACGTTGCGGGAAATATTAGCGAATATTATTTTGCATTTTAAAAACTGTGTTCATTCATGAGCGCACCGTTATCATAATATCATATTTCAGTGCGCTACATGGTTGTTTGAGAGCAAACTGCTGATTGAAGTACCTACCTGAAGTACCTATTGTAGTACCTAAAATTATGGAACCCCATTTGACTAGGGAACTAAAAATAAATGGTGATTCTTAATTGATAAACATCGTAGGTACTGAATAGATACTTTCAGCCGAACGTAGAAAATAATACTAGTACCTGTTTAAAATTGGTGTCTCGCGTAAGTATGTGCCGTAGCGAAGTTGAGTATTTTTCACGTGCCAACGACGCTCTTTGCTCGTTTATCAGAGTTAAAAACAGCCAGAGTATAGTGCCTAGAGTAATGTAAATCTTAATTAGACTTAACTAGGAAATATTCCTCTAGGCAAATATTTTACTTTTATCGTTACCTGTCTAGCAGTACAAAGTACGATAGTTCCGTAGGATTAGAACTTCCAGTGGCAAGCTATGAGCTTAAATTGAAGCAGATGAATGGCATCAGCAATTTTTTCTTATTAGGTTCTACTAGTGGTTTTATCCGCGCTCACAGGTATGTTATTCCAAAATCTTCTGAAAGACTTACAAAATCCATTATTTAAAAAAAAAAAAATACGTTTATAAAAAGTATAGCCGAATTTGCATCTAACGTTAAGACGATTTAATGCATTAGGCTGCTAGACCATCGATTTTAAAATATCGGGAATAATGTCTAGTCGTTTATCAAAGTCGCATTTTGTTATTGTCACGTCGAATAAAATTTAAATGGATAAATCGCAGCATACGTTTGAAGAAATCCAAAAGAGTGGCTCGCTATCGCTGATACGTTGCTTGAGCTTTGAGGAACGAAGTTTGTATTATTTCTTCGCTCGCTGACCGGAAGCGCGCTGAATAATACCGCAACAATCAAAATTGAACAATACAAATGTTTTTAAATTGTTTTAAGTCAAAAATATTTTATGCTGAAAATTCAGAGTTACGAAATTCCGTAAAATAGGATCCGAGAGAAGCGTGAATGAGAGTGGCAAATTTATTGTAACTGCGAGCTGGGCGGTCGGGATGGGGGGAGGTACTGGCCCCAACTCCGGCTACATCCAGATGGTAACGAATATGCCGCGTCATCCGCGGCTCTTGAGTGCATTCCTCCGTTAAATAGACATTGGCTTTTGAGAATAGCAAACTCATTTATAATAGAAATTCAGTAGTGTCCTACTAGCTTATGAAGGAAATCAAATGACGAGATCCCAAGCAGGCCGTGGTCAACAGAAGCTGCACAACGATATTGGTAATAACTACATTCAATGTTCTAGTTTCAGTTTCCAGGGAGTAAGGTATTGTTCAAGTAAAGTTTGGTGGCAAAATTGTTTTCAGTTCTCTCTAACTAGGTGCCATAACATTCGTGCTGAAGTATCATTTGAAAGACGATGAAATAAAAATGTTCGCAAGTATACTGTGGTCCGTATTTTACAGTCGGACGATGAAGGTGTGGAACAATGGAACGTAAGAAAAAAATCATTTGCCTAGACCCGATACTCATCAAGCCATTAGAAAAGTGGAAAACGGTTGGTTGCGCTGGAAAAGCGATTGTTTCTGCAAAAAAGGGTACGGACTTACGAGAAATGCAATCAGTGTCCCGCACTATTCCAATTCTTTTGTGATCACTGGGTAAAAAGAAGTGGCTTACTGTTTTAATCTCTGATCTTACGTATTTTTGAATCCGTGTCGTCGATTAAAGTTTCTATAATATTTTTTGTTCTATCAAATAGATAAAGCAATAAGTTTATACATTAATGCATTAACAAAATACTTTGATGTAACACATTTCATCACATGTTTGCGCTGCTGCACACATCACCGATATCACAGGAAAAAAGAAGCACCTGATAATGACCTTGACTCTTTAATGGCACACAAAAATACATATAAAATATGAGAATTCACGGGCTTTATGAATGAAAATAACCATATTTTCAACAAAGTTATAATAGAACTCTACTTGTATTTTTTTTAGCCTCTTTTTGATAACAAGGCGTGTCGGCGACACAATATTAGACCGTATATCAAGTTGATCTCCATAATTAAATACCATTTAATCTGTTGACGCGACGAAGGAGGAAGTTTCTAATGAATGTCACAAGTCTCAATGTATTGCAATATTCTCGAGTTTCGTACTCCGGATCTATAATTAAAGTAAAGTTAAATATAGGATACCATTCATTTTCATCTAAATGTCTCACTCTAGACTGGAAACCGTTTATTTTTTGTAAATTGTTCTATTTATATTAATGTACGTTTTCTATTCATACGATTTTATCATGGTGACGCAGGAAATCATGGTTATGGCTGGTTATATGAAATATAAAATTCTGTAATAGAACTTTCGCTACGTGGAAAGTATTAGAAGTGAAGCTTTGCTAATGATCAATCACAATAACAATAAAATACTTTAAAAGTTGACTTAAAACTTCACGAAAATCAGTTTTAGTAACGAGCATATAGGTAGATTTTAGTTGTCAACGTCATACTGCCAAATCAAGCTCAATCGGTATTGACGCATGACATTTCTTTCGCAAGGGTATCGACCGACAACACACTCTCCACGTCTTTTAGGAATTTCCACTGCAACATATATTTCTACTAAACATTCATAAGACCAAAATTGTTAATTCTTAATTTAAGTCTGATATGACGAGTTCTAAAACGGTTTATCGATTAAAACGTGAATAAGATTCTTGGTTACGGTACTTAAAATATATTCAAATATCTGAAGGTTTATAAGTTATATGAACGACCCTACAGTTAAAAACTTTCAACTCAAATTCCTTTACGATTTTGTACCAAAGATCCGTATCATCGGATCTGAGGGTAAAATGATCATACATACATTTATTCTGAAATGATGTAATGACTTTCATATTGGATTATTAGCTTTTATGCAGTTTTATAAGAGAGAAGTTATCTAATGATGTCTTTAGGAACCTATATATATATTTTTTAACTTTTTATTACTTTATACACTCTAACTACTTTATAATATTCTGTATGTACTGGAATATTTGAAGAAAGTAATTCTATTTTTTACCTACCCAGAGAAAAAAAATAACAATGTTTTTCTCTGTTTCCAAACAAAGCTCATTATCGATTTTCACAATGAGTTCCTTTGACAACCTATGTTTATGAAATACGGATATATTTTTATTAGAATACTTGACAATTGACTGCAATCCTGCATGTATACAATGGATAAATTTTGGTAAAACTTAATAGTTATACATTTTACTACTACTTCTTTATACAATTCGAATATTATACAGGGCGAATCAATTTGTTAAGTTGACACGAGTTAAAATAAAGTTAAAATAGTAGCGTTATTTTAGCAAATCTAATATAAAAGTCGAAACTCTTTTCTACTTTTATTTGATACCTTTTTTAGGGTTCCGTAGCCGAATGGCAAAAAACGGAACCCTTATAGATTCGTCATGTCTGTCTGTCTGTCTGTCTGTCTGTCTGTCTGTCTGTCTGTCT
>NWSH02000323.1:12528394-12540617 GCA_002382865.2 Heliothis virescens | reverse complement strand
CTTTCAGAAATATGGTGGCATAAAAGCTACTTTGACTGTGAATAAGTACTTTTTTTTGTGCATTTTTATTCTTAAACAAATTTTAGAGGGACGTAAAACATGCAACCCCTAATGATTCTAGAAACAAGCCCAAACTCAAGGTGCAAACTGCAGTATGCTGAGCTGTCGCGATTTAAAACCATGCACACATCCAATGCTCTATCCCAGTCTCTGATAACGCACAAGTTAAGAATTTCATCTATACTTACTTAAAATTGATCTGTAGAGAGGTCAATTCTGTACATGAAATATATTTCTAAAATAATTATCGGGGGGGTGATTAGGAATCGATACTGATGTCAAAAATGCAATCAGTAGAATTTTTGTCTGTCTGTCTGTCTATCTGTATAACCGTTATAGAAACAAAAACTACTCGACGGATTTTAACGAAACTTAGTACAATTATTATTCATACTCCTGAGCAGGTTATAGTATACTTTTCATCACGCTACAATCAATAGGACCAGAGCAGTGAAGGGAAATGTTGGGAAAACGCACTGTCGCTGGCATAAGCGACATGATCCGCGAACGAAGTCGCTGGCAGAAGCTAGTTCTTATATAAGAAAGTTTCAACTTGGCCCGTTCACTAACTAGAAGTAGAATTTTGGATATAATATAAGTATTTGTGCTACTTAAGAGTTTATTTTTATTTATTAACTATTTTACCTAACTCTGTAAATAATAATAAACAAATATCAGGGACTATTCTTAAAATAAACAACCGACGAATGACCAGGGTATTAAAAATTCATGAACTAGTACCTCTAATAGTATCCGCAGCCCAATTAACAGTAACTATTGCTAGAAATAGAAGCCTGAAAGCTTTTCGGGTTTATGGTGTGCACTTAGTCAATATTTGTTTTTGTTATTTTTAAGGCAATATTTTTATATACCTATATTTTTATGTGTATCCTTTTAATGTGATTGAACTGAATCTTTTAATAACATAGGTATTTTTTATTTATACACTGCATTATTGTACCAAAAAGAACACAATTAACCTACCAAAATGATCTTCAAATTGTTTTATATTTTCTTAAAGTTTAAACATCTAACAACCTAAGCTTATTAGTTTAATTGGGTACATGTTGGGCAGACATTTTTCAAAGAGGTTTAACATTTAAACATTTCAAAAACAATTATGGCTGAAATAGTGTATATGTTACTGTAAATCCCCGGACTGTGGTAAATCCTAAGATTTTCCGGTAAAACCTGAGATTTACTAACTCAATGTTTTATTTTGTTGTTTGTTGGATAAGTAAATAGCTTGGTTATGTGAGACAAGTTCGATACGTCACATTGAATTACGACGGACGCATACGTGTGAATTTATTTACTTGTATCTACTTTATCCGTATGGTTCAGTCCCATGTGGATTGGGAAGGAAACAAAGACAATATGACCCGCCTCTTCTACTGCGACGAGAAACTTAAACTTTTTTTCTTAATGTTCTTAAAATATCAAATAAAAACTTTTCCAATTAGTGCGTTGTTAATTGCAATATCCAATTACGTATGGCGTAAATAAACGTGCAGAGGGATCGAACAAAATTAATTTGTTAATATTCTGCGCGAGCTGGCAATTTTACTGTGTTCCATTGATTGGTAGAAGTTCGGCGTAGTTCATCCGTTTTAAACGATTAATCAAAATAATTGTTATAACTAATCAAACACGTTACCTAATTAAATGCTGCCAGTAAAACTACTTGTAAAATTGTTTCTTATACAACCTTGATGATGATAATAATGAAAACTACTTCAGTACAAAAACATGTGTGAACTCGCCCTAAAGCATGCTTCCCGTCCGTTTTATTGACATTGACAGCGAAAATAATCTGAAAGACAATAATAAAAATATTCTAACTTCGAATTTAGGCGGCGCGAGGTGGGACACTCGCGCGGTGTACGCACGACGATATATTATAATACATTCACGTAATATGTACGTTTTTAATAATCTTGTTATGATAGAGTTGCCTCATAAATGTGCAGATACGACATTCCTCTCAGTTTTATCAGACGTTTGTATAATTGATTGCTGAACGCGAAACAATTAATTGTTTTGTTTATTTCATCTTCTAAGTTTCATAAAAAAAATAATTACAGACATTCTTGAAGTAGACCTTTCCGCGAATGAAACCGATGCCAAGTATCATAGTAAACATTATTATTTGTATTGGGTACAATAACATAAGTTATTATATAGCCAACGTAACATAAAAATATTTTGAACTAATTCTCTTACTCATATCGAAGATTTGTACGGTGACAATCTACAATTGGCACTCCAATCTACCGAATGACGTCGGTACGTTTATTAACACCACTTCTATAACAAATCATGTCTGGGACAATTTATTGATCTATGACCTTACGTAGTTGGGCACACGGTCATTCTATGTAACCTGTTTTTTGCGGCTGAAGTGGACGAGACATATTAAATTAATTTCAGTCGAATTATTTTAATAATCTCAAGACGTCTACGTTATTCGTGATACTGTGTGTATTTTTAAAATGGCGACTGCCAGCGAGTCTGTGTGCGTATCGTACATCGTCGCAGTAGCATGAATCAGACAGGTAGGTAAGGAATATCAAAACTGATTTCCAGTTAATTATCACAATTTAACGGAAAATTAAAGTATACTTATAAAAAAGTTTTTTTTTTATATTAAATCTGTAAAATTATTTAAATAGTAATTAAAATTATTCTACCACATTTCTAAATTAGCTTCTACTAGCCACGGTAGGTCGATAGCGAGGAGATAATGAATGGTAATTACAACCAGGTATCGGGAAAAAACATAATATCCATTAATTTCATAAGCGTAACAAAAATATATTTATAAACCGTTGCATTCATATTAAAAAAAAACTATATCCGTATACTTACTTTCAAAAGCCCGCATGAAAACCAGGCTGTCACAATTTACATAAATAAAATATAGATATATAAAATGAAGTCAATTCTGAATGAAATTATTCATATTCAACATTATATGCATCAGTGCAGCTGCATTCACACTGATACGTAATACGAATATTCCAAATCCAAGTATATACGACTTCAAATATTTCTCTGTAGAAATATTCCTGTGTGATAGTTTCTTTACGAGAACTCTAGCAGTCTTTGAAGTTAAATTGCTCACTTTTAAAGACTCAAGCGATAGAAGTAGACGGTGTTTTTTGTCTCATTTTGGAATCTTGTCTTTGATTCGCAGCATCCTATCATACCTTCTGCGAGGGGGCAGGAAATGCTTACTGATTTTACCAATTTTTTCTAGAGAATATATAGGTCGATATTTTATCCAGAAAATAAAAAAAAACATCGTGTTGCACTCCGGGTAATTTACACAAGGGTAAGCCACACTATAGTTTTAATAATGAAAGTGTAAATTATCTTGACCGGTTATTACTAAAACTAACTAGTTTTTGGCAAGCGTTGGTCTTTGCCAAATTTTACTATATATTTACTCTGCTTATTAGTACCGTCCCACTATAAGCTCTGGCAACATCAAGACCTCACGATTCGTATTGCCATACTATCGGATATGTATACTCAGAACTTAATAATCTAACACAGTGGTTCCCAAAGTTGTCTGCGCTCCGTCCCAGGCAGTAATAGTAGTAGTTTACAAACTCTGGGCTCGCCTCTAAGAAATCTGACCGTTACCAATATGAATATTTGTCAGCATCGTTGGGTTGTTCTTCTTGACGAGTCGATAGCCATCAATCTTTAATTTTAAAATAAGAAGCCCAGTAGTTCGCCATGCACACAGCGTTATCAGTGGCGGCAAGTAGGTATTTTACCGTGTACGGGTTGGGGCACAATGGGCCGCACAGAAGGTGGTTCGGTTGGTGTGATCCATTCACTGTCCACAATGCAGACACAATTGGTGTATATCATTTAGGACTGATGAGACAGGGAAGGTGTTAAGTTAAGAATTACTTACAATTCGGTCAAAGAATTTTGGCCAGGCCTTTTGCGCACGATTCCTGCTGACAGCGATGGAGATGATTTTTTATGATTGATACATAGTTTTAATAAAATTTATCTTTCTAGTTTTATTTTTGTACTTAAGTTTGTACATATTATATAAGTAAGTATATATTATTAAATTGAATGGACGGAAATTTTTCAATAAATGTCCAATCGTAATTGCACTGACAAATTTTAATAATTTATTTAGAAAAAAATTAAATTGGTAAGTAAATTGAAAACGATATAGTGAGAAGAAATATTCAAATTATAATTATCAAGCGAGGTATAACAGATTCGTCGAAGTTTTCCTCGTCAAGAGGCTCTTTGATCGAAATACTGAATTTTAAATTCCCTTTTATTTATCGAGGAGAGATTTGGTAACAGCTCCTGGGCACAGGGCCACTTATGGTATGGTTCCCCGAAAAATTATCTACGGTAATTATTTTAGGCCTTCGTTATTTATTATATAGTAGAGTCCGGCCTCCGGCGTGAGGTAACTTCTGCGCACAAAGATAAAAATGCCTATATGTGCTATTGTTATGCATATAACATTTTTAACATTGTCAATTTCCATCAAATTCCGGCCACTAGTTTTAGCGTTACATATCCATGAGTCCATAAATAGTAGAGATTTTTAACCTAATTCATCGCATTTATAATACGATTTTATCCGTATCTTAGTGAATTTTGTTGGAAACTGTATGATCTGAGTTTACTGATTGTTTTGTAGTTCAATATTCACAATACCATTGGTGCTAGTAACAGTGCGCCAAATAATTTAGTCTAAAGAGTCTATAATTTCTGGTAGTGTATTATACCTATTTTATTTTATATAATCGTTAAGCTCTTGGGCTGTATGATGATTATATTATCTGTGTGGCACTGCTACAAAGCTCCCACAACCAGAAGAAGTAAAAAAATATCAGTAAAAGTTGAAGCGTAGCCAGTAATTAAAAATTCTTTAATACGAAGCTTCAATACTTGCTAATAGGGTCAGTACATAATCCAACCATTTTCGCTGTATGGCTGAAGTCCATTAAAACTCTCAAAATATTCTAAAACTAGAGAAGAGCTCCAGATTTCCTTTTGCGGTGGGAACGAAGCTTAGCCTTTTGTGTGACGCACACTTAGCGGTTGCTAGCGCTTAATTAAGCTGCAGTAAGCACGTAATGAATTTACTACGACATTAATGCTTTAAAAGATTCAGGTTAAAACAAGATATTGAAAATTAAGTCGCTGTTTCCGATATGCCACGGTTCGTGTACAAATTCCCTCTTAACAAATTCATTATCGAAATGGAATTAATTTTGTACCTTTTTTTGTAAAAAATCTCAGCTGGTATGACAGTTGCATCTTTTGGAATTGTGTATTTGCTTCAAAAAGTTCTATCGATTTAAATATATTTGCTAGCCTGGAAGTTTAAGTGGTATTTAAGTAAGAGGGTATTCCAAACGCAAACTATGTTTTTAGGGTTCCGTACCCAAAGGTATTACTGCCTGTGTGTCTGTCTCCAGGCTGTACCTATCTTATAAACCGTGATAGCTAGAAAGCAAATTTTCATAAATAATGTACCTATCTCCGTTGCCGCTATAACAACAAATACTAAAATAAAAAAATAAAAATATTAACCCCATACAATAAACGTGTGAAACCGCAAATTATAACTCTGTTATTCATATAGTTGTATGAAAAACAAATTTATTTTTTGTTGCCGAAAAATGTCTATATTTTGGCTAGTTGTAGGTATTAGATACGTTCATTTTTCATAGATAATGGTACGGAACCCTTCGTGCACGAGTCCAACTCGCACTTGGCCGGTTTTTAATTTGATTTCTTATTACTATAAAGTAAACAATGGAAGCTATTTTCAGTAAAGTGGAAACCGAACAATTTGTCTTAGTCTTTGTCTTTCTGTTGAAATATAAATAAAGGGATACTTGACTTATTGTCTATTTATTGTATATAGATAGACGATTGTTGCACAAAGCGATGGTTAAGTATCATTGTCCACTTGACTTATGAATGCATATTTAATTTTTAAACTGTCTTGTTCTTTGTGTCTTTGTATGCAATAATATCGAGGACTAATATTTTTCTACTAATAGCGCTTATTCTTAAGAGTCCATTTATAGCTAGCTACTAGTTAAGCTAAAAGATATATAATTACGGGACATTGGTATTTTAATCAGATCAATTAGACAATTAGATTGAAATGAAATCATTTAAACAGATAGTACAGACGACGGCACATCAAGTTACCACAATCTGTCAAATTTCTGCAATAGATTTTCAACCTTATAACAATAGCGGAAGGTTAATATTCGATTGGTAACATTTGACAGATTGGTATACGTTGACCTGCTGTAGTCTGTACCTATAGAGCCGAGAAAAATGGATGCGGTGAAAACGCTAGGAACTAATTATTTAGAAAGATGGAAAAGAGGTGAAGCTAATGTAAGTAAGTTCAAACTAAACAAATGTTTTCGGGTACCTTGCCATGATCTTGCGCTATAATATTTTACCTAGTTTAAAATGCTGAAGCTAAAATGTTGAGAGCAGAGTGTTGTCGACACTAATGCAAGTCTATGCTAAAAAGTAGAGGTTGATGAGCTGGAGGTTGGATAAAAATATTGTACATTTGCCGTCCGTAATAGAATACCACTTAGGTTATTTTGATAAAACATTTCGAGCTTTTACCAAGTGCTTCCTGTTTGAAGCTACTTAGATAAGACAGAATTCAGCAAAAATTTCAAGTCACGACTAGTAATGTATCGTTCTAAAATTGTTCTTGTGTCACTCATACAACCAACATGCTCTCTTTGCTATCTTAAACTGTATAATATATAACTCGTTACCACACATTACTCATACAATTCTGACACACCAATACATTGTTCATGTAACATAATATATTTTGTGTATGTGTGTGTGTAACCGCCGTCAACAGCTGACTGCAGGCGCCAAGCGGTCCAGGCAGCGATCCTGCACTATATTAATGTGACATTGTGTTTGAGCTGTATAGCTGGTACACAACTCTTGCTAAAAGGCTACATTTTGGAAATAAAAACACGTTGACATCTTACGAAACTAATTATCTCTTCGAAAATGAACTAAGCAGTGGTACATACACATTTAGCAAGTTAGAATATTAAAAAAATAGATATAACATGTTGACGTCACATAACCCCGAGTCTGGAAGGTTCTGGGAGATAGATTTCCAGTGTCTTCAGCAGACTATAATATCAATCTCAAATTAAAATGGTTTTCACACTAACGGGTAAAGCCGACACATACCGAGCGACAAAGTCTGTCGCACAGCGCCTTCATACTAGAAGTTCTCAATTATTTTCTGTCGCTCGCAAACACGTGTCAACGCTGTTAGCAATTATCTTTTTTCTGACAGAATGTCAGACTTTTAAAACACGTTCTCCGATTGCCTACTAATATTTGATAGCGTTTAATAAGAAAAGCCATCTTTGACTCTCAGAAAGGTTTGTGTTAAAATTTGTGAAAAGGCTAGACACTAATCGGAAGGTAACCTAGGTTTTATACACCATAGGCTGTTAATAAGTCCGCTACTGCGAATGACCTACTTTTATGACGTTTCCTTCCAAACGATCCATTTGACATTTATAACACCAACAAGCGGTCGGTCAGAATATGTCTATCCATTTTATATATTATAACAAAAGTCGCCAATCGCCTTCGAGAAACCGTGGTAATTAACGCTTTTTCAATGAACTAAAGGTGCCCAAAAAAGGGACAGTTGACAACTTTGGAGAAACAGTAAGAATAGTACCTATTAGAATAATAGTAATGATTGACTAAGTGGTATGAATTTTCATCTGCCCTCTCATTTTAGTTATAGTTACTAAGTTTATTTTGAAAGGAGTCTAAAATGACTTCTTTTAAAATGAGGGCTTTTGAACAATTTTTAGCAGTTTATGGTTGACAGGCAGTTTTAAAAACTATTCTGGTTCGATTATTCTGTGGACATCTGCCAACCGCTAGGAATGGGTGATCCTGCCAAACATGGCACAGAGAATTACCCTAAAAGCTAATGACCTTTTCGTAACGTAGACGGAGCCAATGCTCCGGCTACTATGTTTGTGCACTGCGGGGTCGTACTATAGGGCTACCTACAGCAACATCTTGAGATGGCAGTCGTTGCTGAGCGCATTAGCAATTGCTTAGTAGATCTGTACTATTGTACTATGTGGAATTTCGTTCGACACATTATATCAAACAAATAAAATGGTTAGATAGCAGGTACCTTCGAGAATTTGAATAGTTACGGCGCAGCAGCTAGATATGCCAAAGTTTGAATATAAACCATGAACACATTTAATCGGCAAACGGTTCACGTAAATAGATTATTACAAAACTACTTGTACAGTTAAACACGTATAAACGTACAGACTTACAAAGTTTTTCAGAACTCCAATATTTTTACTCATGTATGAACTTGAAACCGTTTGAAGTTGTCCGATTTGGCGGCGGTACAGACCGCGCGGCGTCATTCCTTAGTAGGACGGCGCCGAGACCCGACACACCCAGTTAATGTTTTAATAGGCCAGGAAGAAATATAGGTATTACGACTTATAGAGGCATTTTTTATTATTATTGTAGGTGTACTAGATTTTTTTAGGCTGCTATTCTAAATTGAATGGAGACGTTTCACTTGAGATTGAAAGACAGTCCCTTCACTCTAACTCCCGTATGTCTTGTTTAATGTTTTAATTTAAAATAGCAACATCAAATCAAAGCTAGCAGCGCTGATTGAACAGGTCTCTGAGTCTATATTTAACGTACCTAAATAGCTCACTCAAGCTAACTGGCCTAAGTGATGGACATAAAGTCTTGAATTCTATGGCTATAAGTATTTCAGTTATTAAAACCTCGTTAGGACTAAAAACCTATGTGAAGAGACAGTTGTTCTTTAATAATGAAAGGAAATAACATTTGGGTTGAAGAGTATTGTTGGTTCAAGCTCGTTGGAAATATTGTCAACCAATCAAATTCTACGATTAACGAGACACCTAAAATAACTAACGAATTAATCGACTTTTGATACCTGGTTTAGTCCTCATAAATTATCGTTTTCTCATTAATGATGACTTGGTATAAAGTTAGAATTTAGAATTCAGTTTATAAGAGCGCCTATACACTAAAGGATTTTCGCTCGATTTCTTCGCGCAGCAACGCTTGGTTCGTACGGATTTTTACGCTCGGAATATACCGCGCGTATAGTGTATACGCTCGGTTTTGATACGCTGTTAATCGCGCATATGAACATGATTCAATTCATTAGCGTTATAGCACTGTAAATAGCTTAGTAATTAGTAGATCAATGCTAAGATGATGGTGTTTATCGCTAAACTAAGGCTGTTGGTAAAACTATAGCTGGTTATTCAATGTTTTCACGTAGAGTGTGCAGGTTACATTCACTAAATTGCATATATTAACGGTGCTCTACAAAGGCTTGAATCGAGAATTCGGATTAGGTATGGAACACAATAGATCAAGAATGCCGTATTGCAATATATGTACGAGACTCGGCGGAGTTGCCCTATTACGTCACTTATACCAGAAAGAGGTTACTGGCACTAGAGCGTGGAACAATTAAGAAAACTGGCCCTACTTTCGTACTAAAGTAAATGCAAAAGTTACTCGGTCTGTCTATCTGTATGTCACGTTTTTACACCAAAATTACTGAACCGAATGCCAGAGAAAGAAACTCGGCTAGAAGTTCACTAGGGACACAGGTTGATCCGTGAGGAGCGGATGAGCGTGGGAGAGGTGGTTTCAAATACCTACACAACTAAATAGTGCCATTCTGGTACTTTAGGTCAAAGTAAATTAAAAAAAAAATATTTCAGAGAATTCACAGAGCTATAAGTACAATTTCATGAATGTAGCATAAGTAAGTTTTATCAAGTAGGTATAAATATTTAATAGAATCAGATATTATTTAAAAAATAAATAAACTCGTGATCATCGTCCATTTTGTAAAATGAACGTATAATACGATAGACGGCAAATACCTTTTCAAGCCTCTCCAAAAGAAACATTGTACGTACGAAGACTCGATTGACTTTGCTGAACTAACAACAATAGAAGTTTAGTCGTTCGTCTGCGCTGTCTCTTAGTTTCCGTTAATTACGATCAGTTCATCGAACGTAACATTGTTTGTACTGCAGGCTTGCATTCAAACATGTTGTCTTGTATGATGTTTTTGTCACAAATACAAATTTAATTGACTTTATTCAATGTAAATTCTCTGTAATCACAAAATCAAAATGTCTGTAAGTCGGAGCCTGTGAAGAGCAGGTATGGCCATATGACTATGACTCAATTTCTTGTTCGTTCTACGTCGCCGAGTTGTCAAAAGGTTCAAAATAAGTACCGCAATAATGAGCAATGGCAATCAGCATTATATTATTGACATAGATAAATGGGTCGGATAGATAGGTGACCTTTTTTCTATGAGATAAGTTTGTGGAGCTTGTGCATCTCAAATGCTGGTAACTAGTGGATTCGATTATGCAGTGAGTCAAGGCTGTTTCTCTTTTGCGGTAACTGGCAACCTGTTCGATATAACGGACATTATTTTACATCTTTGGTTTCAAGTTAGACAGTTCCTTCATGATACGGCAAAGTTGTTGTTTTATGGTATAATGTGAATTGACTTAAAATCCTTTCTTATACGATGTAGTTTTGCAGTAGTATTTGTGCAGAAAATCATTTGAAATATTCGTATGTAAATTGTGCAGTTTTCGAATTAACGCAAACGTACTTGACAAACTCACATTCACAGCATTCGAAATTCTGACTGAACATGCAGCCAGATAAAGTTTTGAGAAGTTATATAGGAACAGCTGAATGAAAATTAATAATTTGAAAATACCGACATAACTGCAATTTCTCTCTCATTGCCATCTCGAAATATATCAACAAAACCGTATAAAGCGTAACAATATACGACTCAAGGAGATATTCCTATCTACACTCCGCAAACAGACCTCTGACCGCAGTCTCGAGTTATTAATACACTTTCTGTACCGCTGGAAAGTGGTTTGTGTACTCTCCAGGGATATGAAGGAAGGAAAACTAAAATGAAAAATCACGGTAACAATTAAAAGCTGGAGTAATATCTTCCAGCTTTCATCGAAACAAAACGGCGTTATGTGTTTCACTAGCTTCAAGAATTTATTCTCAATATATCACAAATTACAATATTTTACATGCAGTGTTCGTTTTATGCGCACGCGACAGCCATTCATAATTAGGGTTGTCATCTGTCAAAACTTACTCAAGTCCTTACAGTGTTGTCACTACAAATATTAATGTTGATCGTATAAGATTAAGTGATTTACATGCTATGGTAATTAATATTCCTCTAGGTATCTAATTATACATTACAACACACAGGACTTAACAATAATATTCTACATGAAGATAATAATACTCTAACATTCGGCCATTCTGACCAAATTAAGTTTGTCCTCAAACTTATCATTTTTCAAATAGACCTATAGAAGCTCTTTCAAAACGTGAAGCTAGTTGCACGGTTCCAAGAAGTGGGTCTCACGGAGAAGAACCGGCAAGAAACTCCATGGATACTCTTTTAAAACTAAAAATAAAAACAAATGTTTACAACAGCCTTCCCAAAGTGTAAGCTATTCCTGAGATAGTTATACAATGCAAGTGAAGCTAATATGATGTATTAATAATAGCGTCCTAGCCGATTGTCGGCCACGGCGGCTGTTCTCATACAAGGAGATCAGCCAGCTGCGCAGGACATATTATAGTGCACAAGCATTTGCGCAGACACAGGTGCACTCCCTATTCCCTCACTCTCATAACCCGATGGGACGGCAATCCGACACGACCGGAGAGAGATCAGGCGCAGGACCGACATTAACGTGCTCTCCGATGCGTCACGGTGTATCAATTACCAACTTCCAACTCCGGCGCTTAGTGAAAGTTTCTAAAACCCACAAAGTGATTTCGGCCCGTCCCGGGAATCGAACCTCGTGCACAGCAGTCGGCTATGCGACCACTAGACCAACGAGCAGTTAGAACGAGTATGAAGTATTTCAAACTTTTCGTATCTGCAGTTCAATACCATCGTCCATCAACCATTTAATAAAGACCATCTGAAAGAAACTATGACTGCATCGTGGCCTTAACTCCCATCCGAAAC
>NWSH02000323.1:12505197-12518308 GCA_002382865.2 Heliothis virescens | reverse complement strand
AATGATATCTGCTCTCTAGTAATGAATCATATACCAATCAAGAGGTCTTTTTAAGCCCTATATTTCGTATTAACATTCCACTTCCCAAGTCCTAGTATTTTAAAACATGTTACTTAAATAAGGCGTAATGTCGATACTTTATATTAACAATTCTTAGTATTTTAGAACATGTGGCTTAACTAAGGTATATTGCCGATACTTAATATGGATTTAAGGAATGGTATCCTCCCTCTAGTAATGAGTCATATACCAATCGAAAGGTCTTTTTGGGCCCTACATTT
The DNA here is from genome assembly GCA_002382865.2 of Heliothis virescens. Lineage (NCBI taxonomy): Eukaryota > Metazoa > Arthropoda > Insecta > Lepidoptera > Noctuidae > Heliothis > Heliothis virescens. The sequence goes on along the minus strand of NWSH02000323.1, from coordinate 12,518,027 downwards.
CGTCTTAACACTCCACTTACCAAGTCTTAGTATTTTAGAACATATTGCTTATTTGCTTAACTATGGTATATTGCCGCTATTGCGTCTGGCAGGATGAAACAACCTTCGGAACTGTCTGGCTCTCGAGAAAACATCTTAACATAGTGTCTCAAATAACATATATAAAATTCAGCTTTAATAAAATGACGAAAGTAGAACTACGAATTATCATAGTTTAGGGGTGTCTGGCAGGGGGTTGCAACCATACGAAGTGTCTGGCAATGAATAAGGTGAATTCTGACATTATCGCGAATAAAATATCCAAAAATTAAGTTTTATAAAATAACGAATTTGAGATGGAATTTTATACATCTTTGTTACCTGATATCTGCCAAAGCAACCACTACCCAGGTATCATGGGTGGGGATTGTTAGTATCTATACTAGAGGCACGTATGGGAGAAATTTCAGCTTTTATAAAATGACGAAGGTCTGGCAGCCACTGGCTCTTGCTCCATTGTTTCCCCGAGGTATTAGAATTTGACATCAGACGTTTCAGATATTTGATTATTACGACGCGTTGTCGCTGGCATAAGCGACATGATCCCCGAACGAAGTCGCTGGTAAAAGCTAGTTAGGTAATAAATACGTTCATTTTTCATAGATAATCGTACGGAACCCTTCGTGCGCGAGTCCAACTCGCACTTGGCCGGTTATTATACCCCACGGCGGGACACATGCCTGTTCTTATAAAGAGGAGTACCTATTGAGCGTTATAATCACCAAGCTTGCTCAAAGCGGATTGGCGATTTCAGAGTGTAAAATCTAGTTTTCCTTAAGCTGTTTATCTTCACTCATACCCCGTCATTGGTATCCTAGATATGTATTTATCTACATTTAGAAAGCACACATGAGTATAACTTAGAAAGTTACTCCGGTACTTGCCTGACATGGGTTCGAACCGCAAACTGGTATTAAGAGGCATATGTTTTATACTCTAAAATAATATCAAGTATACTAAATTACCTAAAGTTTCTCGACTGAAATGTACCGTTAGGTACCCATCACATGAGTACATTATTTTGTATAATACTTAGCTAAAAAAAGGAAGTTTTTATCAAAAATAATGCTGATTGCATTTGTATAGGTACTACAATAATCTGCCCATCAAATACAATACCTACAATATTGTTTTTCTGCCCCAATACGTTAAATTAATTCAACAACAAAAATGTTTTCAAAATATTTCATAGCCTATGCATTTCGTGCACTCTTGCATAGCTAGAGTTACTCCGATACCAGGTTGTATTGCAATTCGTGATCCCAGAAAGGAGCTATGTTTTTGCATCTACTCTCGTAAAATTTTGCTATAAATTCTTGTTATTTACAAAGTGCAGAATCCAAACGAAACTGTCAACTTAACGGTACTTAGGTAAAAGGATTTTTTCATTCATTTATTTACGTAAATGTAGCAAAGAACATTGTTGTTGCGAAGTATAATAAAACTATAGGTATACTACGTGAAATCGGAGTAAAATCATCAGCATCAGATATAACAGAGCAATTTAAGATACTTTATAGATTATTCGTGAAGGATTTCCTTCTAAATTGAATAAACGTTGATAAAATACCGGACCGGAATATGAAATTTTAACCTTTTGTTAATCGAACATTGAGGTTTACATAATTGAAGTTGGAAAATACTTTAAGCGGAATACAAAATCTGCCTAGCCTTTTCCCAACTATGTTGGGGTCGGCTTCCAGTCTAACCGGATGCAGCTGAGAACCAGTGTTTTACATGGAGCGATGACCTCCACAACCCAGTTACTCGCTGCAACCCATGCGTCACCCCTTCGGATAGACTTGCGTTGTCAGACTTCGGCTTGCTTGACACCCGTATCACGAACTGCTCCAAAGATGTTCAAACTGACAGCCGGGACCCACCAGTTTATCGTGCCCTTCCGAAACACGGAAACTCGTTATGAAAGATGGTCATCCATCCACGGACCGATCGCGCCAAGCGTTGCTTAACCTTATGATCGATCGATCCGCGCGGCTTTGACTTAGCCACGAGCTCTTCTCTTCTTTTAAGCGGAATACAAGTGAATATAAATAATTTGCAAGCCTGAGATCAAATTGATCAAAAACGTTGAATTATTGCGAGGTAGTCCATAGAATACGATATGATTTAATTTTATTAGAAAACTGGTTGTTTTAAGAGGTCTCATCCATGTCCAAGGGAAACTACTTACCGCACCCGGTTAAAAATTAGCCTAAGTTACTCCTTCCAAATTCACATCATCCTTCTTGTCAAATTCGGTCGTCATTTTCAGAGTTTAGCCGTAATAGAAGACAAAAAAATATTTAAAAAAAAAACCGGCCAAGTGCGAGTTGGACTCGCGCACGAAGGATTCTGTACCATACGTATCTATGAAAAATGAACGTATCTATTACCTACAACTAACCAAAATACAATCATTTTTCGGCCGCGTACCTTTGTTTTTCATACAAATATATGAATAACAAAGTTATTATTTGCGGTTTTACACGTTTATTGTATGGGGAATCCCCTAAATATTTTATATTTTTAATTTTTAGTATTTGTTGTTGTAGCGGCAATGGAAATACATCATTTGTGAAGATTTTAGCTTTCTAGCTATCACGGATTATGAGATACACCCCAGAGACAGACAGACAGACAACGTAGTCTTAGTAATAGGGTCCCGTTTTACCCTTTGGGTACGGAACCCTAAAAAAACGATATTTTGGTGAAGGAAAATATTTTATATCTACATTCATGTGCACTTAGCAATACGAGCTATGTGAACTCCTGTGAGATTTGATCGCTATGTGAGTCTCTTTTCGTTTGAAGTCGAAATATTTAAAATGAGGGAAAAATCCTTTGAAGCTTATTCTGTTTGGTGGTCAAAGCACGAATCCCTGTTATATAACTGAATAAAAGTCAAAAAGTAATTTAATTTTCTCTTTCTTTAGCTTAGTTTTAAACCGCGCGTTGGTCAGTGGTCGCAAGAGCAACTGCCGAATTGCCGGGGTTCCTGACTTAATTCCTGCATCGGGTCAAAATCGGTTCATTTTGCACCTCGGTGCTTGGGAGGACACGTAAAGCAGGCGTCCCCGAACTGATGCTACTCAACACTAGGACGTGATTAAACTTGCAGCTCATTCGATAAAAATAGAAGAGAATAGTAGTTAGTTCAACAGAAAAGCTAAAAGAATGGTAAGAAAAATAAATTTAATTTTGGAATTACGTTACCTGCTGATGACTCCAATCTACGTTGATGAAAAAAAATGTTAGTTTCTTTGTCTGAAACCGTTCCTCTATAATAAGTTTTGTAAGTAAGTAGCTGTACTTGAACCTAAGGTTTGTTGCGCTATTGCAACACAGGTGTGTTACCTATTCTATTAAGATCTACCTCAAAACTTGCGTAGTACGCATGTACGAGGCTTATAATTACTATGAATTCTTTCTTCAAACATAGTGCTGTAAGTATTTGTTCTGATACAGCAGGAACGCTATGCTTGGAAACATACGATTAAATTCATATTGTGACGCCACGCCACTTTTTCCAAATTTTAAGGAAGTTCAGTATACTACTCAAGTCTGGTTGTCATAAAAGAACCTGTTAAAGCGATAGCGGTTTATATGCTTTTTGCTGAATTTCGCAAAATAACATCGACGGGTCTGTACGGAAGCTACGGTCACAATGTACTTAACGAAAAATTATTAATATATGTTATAATTTCCGTAATTTCGATCAACAGTAGGCGCATCGTGGACACAACCAATACACTAATAAAAACTAGAGCTAAACGTCAATTACCTCCGAGTGCTCCAGTAACAGTGTTCCAACCTACCCGCCTAAATTCCAATTCCATGTGTTTTTAAAGGTAGAATGTCATGTAAGCAATCGATTTTGTGTGAGCACGTGCGTTGCCAGCTATCGATCGCCTTGCCCCCACTAAACTAATTACTTGTTTTTTTTTCTACTGTTACTTATAACTATAGCGGCTCAAAGAGCACGCTATTCGGCTGTCTCAGAAACATTCGTGAAAAGTTGTACAAATTAATTGCTACTTATATTTCTCTTTGTTTTCATTAATTTAGTAATTGAAATAAAATTAAAGTACTTTGTCTGTATCTGTAAAAAATGAAGTAGAGTTTTTTTTATATTAAAATCATCTGTGCCTTCTCTCTTTGTTTATCGATGGTTCTGTTGACTTAATTGATAATTTCTTACTATGGTCTGTTCTCGATATTCACTGTTCAACCTTGACCTATCGCCCTGAAAGATGATTCCCCTATAAAAGACGATAACATACAGATAAATAAATGAGTCGTATTTTTTTAACGGGGTGGACACTTAATGTAATCATAAAGCAATTTCGAATGCAAAAGAAACAATATTCATAAAACGAAATCAAATAAATAATAAAACGTTCATAATAAATCAGTAATATCAACTGAAAAGCTGTTTATTTTAATGTGCAAAACATTTAAACGTTCATTTTTGGGTAAATACAAGTTTATGAATTATTGATACATTGTGTAAATACATATTATTCTTGCTTAAATATTATCGTGAACTCGGTATTCGTATGTTTTATGTTCGGTATGTTTTAATGCTAGAACAGTCATACTGCGAAATAGATTTTAATAATTCTGGACAAGAAATATCCTCATGGCCAAGTCACTGTTATTATAATGTAAACAAAATTATTGATATAGTCACAAAATATTGATTTTTTATTACACATTAAGTTGAACGGGACTTGGCTTCTATGCGATCTCAAAATTTTTTACGATGTAAGATTTGCGAAGAGAGAGTTGGCTTTTTAGGGTGGTTAATGGATAAAACGGGACTCCGTTCTCTGTCTGTTTGTCTCCAGGCTGTATCTTATAAACCGTGATAGCTAGAGAGCTGAAATTTTTACAAATGATGCATTTCCGTTGCCGTTTTAACAACAAATACAAAAAAAATACAATAAACGTGTGAAATTGCAAATTATAACTTTGTTATTCATACATTTGTATGAAAAACAGAGCAATAGATACGTAATTTTTTCATAGATAATGGTACGGAACCCTAACGACCCTAACGACGGTAACTTGGTCGAGCAGACGGACCAGGTCAGGTACTTAGGATCTGTCTTTCACGCGTCCGGTGGCATCGATTGCGACGTCAAGGCACGAATTTCGGCGGCGTGGGCCAAGTGGCGTGAGGTGTCTGGTGTCATTTGCGACCCTAAAATGCCGGTTAAACTGAAGGGACAGGTCTATAAATCCATCATTAGGCCTGTCCTTTTGTATGGTAGTGAAACGTGGCCTGTGCTTGAGCGGCACAAGCAGGAGCTGCGGGTCACGGAGATGAGAATGCTGCGCTGGATGTGTGGAGTTACGCGGAAGGACCGCGTTAGGAACTCACGCATCCGCGGCAGCCTTCATGTCCGTGACATTGCAGACAAACTGCAAGAGTGTCGCTTACGTTGGTACGGCCACGTTTTACGTAAACCGGCCACTTACGTAGGGAACAAATGTCTAGCCATGGCGCCTCCGCCAGGCCGGGGCAGACTGGGTAGACCCAGGAAAAGCTGGCTTGACGTCGTAAGAGGTGACATGCGTGCCAATGGAGTAACCACAAGGGATGCCGAAGATCGTGCGAAGTGGAGGAGAAGGTGTAGGAAAGCGGACCCCGGGCCCGAAAGGTTAGCAACCGGGATAACGCTCGGATGATGATGATGATGGTACGGAACCCTAAGTTTTTTTACATTTAATGTTTTTGGTGGGATCTCATTTATTTTTTGTAGGTCTCTTTCTTCTCTTTTAAGGTGATGTTGATCAGCTGATTATGATATCAAGCTAATAAGGCTTACTACGTTAGTAGTAATACGTAGTGAGCGACAAAATGGTGTAACTTTGATCACCCATAACTCGTAATCTATTGGTTCAAATTTTATGTAATTTTGTAACTAAACTTGTTCTAATACTCACTCTTAGTCATGGAAAACCAAAACTTCTAGCTTTGTCCACATCGATGATACGGGGGGGGGGGAGGTGAAAGAGCCGCAAAACGCTGAGAAAAGGATGGTGCGGCCGTGCTCGTTTTGCTCGGGACTTGGCTGGGGCACTGCAGTGCCCCCAAATATTGAAGGACTAGAAATTACTTATAAATTCCTCAACAATGTCAACGATCTCAGATTGCCCAAAGAGACTCCTTTATTGTTTTCAGCAAGCTATCATAGCTAACAATAAATATCGGACCAAGAATACTTGCTATTTCTTAACAAAAGACATAGTGATGTTTGAAAATAAAAACACAATGACCTATTTTCATACATCTTGTATAGCCTAACTGTAACACAATAAGTCTCTTCAGTGGTCTCCTATTCAGAAATGAACCTGTTCAAAGCAAAACCAGTGTAATTATTAGCCCCCGCGGCCCCCGTCATTATGCTAGCGTGCTCCAAACGGAAGAACTAAGGAAGTGACGATTAGATTTGTTGAGCTATTTTCCGCTGATAATCGCTGGCGACAGGCCACTAATGACGTTCGGACTAATAGCCATTTATTTCAGTTTGGTTATAAGCTTCGATGGCACAAGTAGTGGGTAGTGTACGCTAGATGCCTAAGTTTCGTGCTTCATAGTGGATAGGTAGTTCGTGGATATTGTCATTTGTATTGATTGGTTAATAATAACGTGTAGGTTTATTTTTATCAGATATCCTCTGCATTTGGCGACTCCGGGACCTATTTTTACAAATTATTATCTCTGTTTATTGAATTTTGAAATGTGTCAAACTAGAGAAACAAGCAACTACATTTGTTAAAGACCTAAATCAAACTTAGTTCACGTGCATATAAGGCAGCTAATAATTCAAATGATGCAGTGCGCCGCTCAGATAAGATGTAAGTTATGCGTGCACCCCGCTGTATGCGTCTGGGACTTATCGCGAACCGTTGTTGTCAGTTGCGATGTCGCGCGACAGTCTAGCAACGGTCCCGCGATAACGAATAAGTGCGTACTTTCAATTATAGAAATATTACAGGAGTATTTTTTTTTGTTCTTGGTTAAATTGAAACTCATTCTACATACTTGTAGTAAGTATGTAGAAAGTATTGAAGTGGATGGCGAAACCAGTGACGTAAACCAAGATGAACAAAGAACTGAAAGCCAGGACTTGTCTTCAAAGCACAAATTTTGTACTTGCCATTACAAGTACCTACATTACTGAATACAACATTAAAAATAGGTCTAGTATATTTTATACAAGTAAAAAAAACTGCCCAAAAATACAATAATCACTCTCACGATTCACGATTGGAGTATAAACGTAACACAGTACTTCTGAAGTCTTTATACCGTGCTCCATAACGTACGGAACACGTCACAGTGGCTCTAGCTTCTTGCTTTAATTAAATTTCCAGTGTGAATATTTGAGCGGTCTTAAGACGAACACAACGTTAGTCAGCCTTCACTTCGGAGCACGATTGTGTTGTTTTAATTCCTATTCAATTTATACTGGGCGAGAACTTAATTGATTTAAGGGTATTATATGACGGAACGAGGGTCGGCATTTCCATAAGTTTATATAGTAAACGATGTTCCACAACCTTGAAAAAAATCACACAGCTAGCCAAAGAATGCTACTAGTCCATGAAACTTTCGAATTTTTGGTCATGCTTAAGAATAAGTCTAAAAAAAATTTCAAAAATGACTAAAAACGCGTAAATCGCACTCCCGCATTGTCATAAGTGTGACGTAAGTATCACGAATTATTATATGAAAGTTATCAAATAATAAAGTTAAAAGTATAGACCAGTCCATGAAACCTTTATTTTTTTAAAATACATTTTGATTTTCTAGTAAAACGATCACAAAGTTGACCAATTTTTTCTCTCAAAATCTCCATACAAATTTGTATGGAACAAAATGGATCCGCGAGGGCGTGCGGATCGCATTCTGTCAGTTCAGTCGGCCGCGCGCCCCCAGAGTGAGAGCACGTCGCTTTGCGCCGCGTTGACAGATCGCGATCGAACTGTGTACGGACACAAAATCCATGCACAGTGTTCTCGTTCCAAAATCTTGTTTCAATGTTTTATTTAAGTACTTTCATAAATCAAATTTTCAAATCAAATCTTTGAAAGACCCACTCTCGGTTTGCGATGGAGCTGAAAATTTGCATGCACATGTGTACCGCGTGACTATGCATTATCATGCTGACATGGAGCTTATGTGATGCTACAGCTGGAAGGCACATATAGGAACTCCGCAATAAAATGATACAACTCTATTGAGTTTGATCTTGTTGGGTGATCTTTTTTGGTGACTATGGTCTGCTGCTGGAGCTGTAAAGTGTTCATAAGAACCCCCGCAATAAACACCACAAACGCATCGAGTGAGAGCTTGTTAGATTCACATTGATGGGTACTTTTATCCTTAGCCAGGGCCTGCTGCTGGAGCTGGGAGGAAACCATACCAGAAACCAGCAATAAAATGATACAATCCTGTCGTGTTTGGGTTTGTTTGATTCGATGATCACTACATGGGTAAACCTACAAACTATCTATCCCTATGCAATATCATGATGAGGAAAATCCCACATCAAAACGATGTACAGACGACAGCACATCAAGTTACCACAATCTGTCAAATTTCTTCAGTAGATTTTCAACCTTATCACAATAGTGGAAGGTTAATGTTCGGTTGGTAAAATTTGAAATACAGTAGGACCTCTTTAATCCGAACTCTGAAAATTTAGCCCCCGTTCGGATTAGTGGAGCGTTCGGATTATAGGGGTATAGATGATAAGGGTATTTTTTGTGAATAAAACAACATAATAGGTACATACATAATACAATATTCGTATTCATCTATAAACGTTACATATTTTATTCAATATGTTTGAAGAAATCCAGTATTTTGGTTTGTCGTGTGGTGTTTAATGACAAATAAAAAGCTTTGTCTCGTAATTTACGTAAAAGCATTTTTTCTGGCAAAGGAATATCCACTTGATCAGCCCATTCAAGACATGTATTTAAGCGGCTGGCGGGCGAGAGCGAGACAGCGCGGACTCGGGTCGGGGGTTCGGATTACAGAGGTGTTCGGATTAGAGGGGGTTCGGATTAAAGAGGTCCTACTGTATTCGGGTAGGTTGACCTGCTGTCGTCTGTACTAAAAAGTTAAAGATAAAATAAATTTCAATAGATTGGTAAAATAATGCGAAAGAGAAAACTTTTTCAGGCGGCATGCAAATAATGAAATATTTCCTCTTTATCTATACTTCTATTCTAATATATAACGGGGAAAGATTTAATTGTGTTTGTTTGCATCGAATAGGCTCCGGATTTAGTTAGCTGATAGAAATAATTCTTCTACTGTTAGGGAGCGATACTATCTGCTCTGAAATACGGGTTATGCGTCATAGTGGTAGCGGGAGAAAATTTTACCGGGACGTGGGTGATAACCATGAGTAAAAACCAACTAACAGAATGCGGTCAAACCAGCGGGATGTCCATGCAACTTCTCACCATGTACCAGGACAGTATAAAATATATGAAGTAAATAAGAACGCGGGTCAAACCTTGTGGAACAAACAGCATATGTTACTAAAAATGTTTGTTGCAAATAGTCTAGCTTCTTAATTTTATTATATTCGTATAGACCGACCTTTTTTGAATTGAAGGAACACTCAGTAATTATTTTTTTCTGGTCATAGAAGGGGCACCAAAAAGTTTGTACACAGGTTTTTTATTCTTTATGGATGTTATTATATTGATTTCAGTGGCGTTTGCCTATATTGACAAATATGGCTACTGCGATATGTCTGCCAGCCCCATTAATATTTAACAATATGCTCGGCAATCCGAATTTTCCCAATACATGTTGTCGACTCGAAATGATATTTTTTTTATTTTCTATTAATAAGGTTTACCGTATTCTTTGACGAAATTATTAATATATATTCGTGGAAGTTGATGGTCATGATGGTTGATCTCATGAGTATACCCTGTTCACGATAACGTTAGAAAAAAGAGGCTCGCAGAAGCAGGAGTACGAAACCTTTTGTTTCAAGTTAAGTTCAAATAATTTTAATAAATAATATGTATAGCATACAGAAAATTATTTCCTATCTATGTACTCGTCACGAGGCGAATGGCGTGAAACAACAATGTTTAGTAACAATCAGTTTATTAATAAAAACGAAATAAAACAACTTTATCAATATTATCACAATGGCAAGACATTATTGTTTTCAACAAAATAACTTTAATAATTTAGAATGCCAGATGATTAATATAAATACACCACCAAACTGTATAATTATTTTCTAGACATAGTAGAGTAAACTAAGATAGAGTAGAGAAGAAGAAATGGTGGAAAAAACTCCCCAGCAACGCAAGCCTGTCTGTATGATTTGAAGAACCGATTCTATACAAAATTAATACATGAAGTAAAAAAAAAATTCTATAAGTGGGCACTTATGTTAGTGAGGTGTTATGTTGGCGGGCACAACCCTTCATACCCATACCTATTATTCAAGATGCTAAAAAAAGAAAAATGGTTAAACCTATTTAAAATAAAAGAATTATAATGGTTCCATTCGGTGAAAATATCTTTGAAGCGTGCCCAGCCACAAGTGCAATGATTTTTTACGTCATATCGAGATCTTCTGTGCTTCTGAAGGCACGATAAATTGATAGGTCTCGGCATGCAAGACAGTCGTTACGGGTAGTCAGAAGCCAGAACGTCTGACAACCAGTCTTACCAAGGGGTATCGAGTTGCCCCAGTTAACTGGGTTGTGGAGGTCAGATAGGCAGTCGCTCCATGTATAGCAATGGTTCTCAGCTGTATCGGGTTAGACTGGAAGCCGACTGGAAGCCGAATTTAAACGATTTATTAATTCGGGCAATATACAACAAAATATAACAGTAACAATAAACAACAAAATCACGAAAATTCATTCATTTCAAAATCAGAAAAGGCGTACTCACACAATTTCGCAGATCATATTTGACAAAACCACCCAAAATGAAAAATTCACGTACTGCCAAGTAGAAGGGAATACAGTAAGATTTTAGTTTTGGTAGAAATACGTGAAAATGTTTTGCTTCTTTTAGATTTTGGACATCGACAGAATATTATAAAAAACAATATTAAATGAAAGCCTTGTGATTTCATTAGGTCGGTAGGTTAAATAAGAATAATTATGCGTGCTAGCTGCTATTAAAATTAATTATTTTATTTTCCTTGCTTTATGATTCCACAAATTAACTAACTGAACATTTTCGATATTATATATTTTCTGACTTGGTATGAAACTGTCTGAGAAAATTTACATTGACGTGAAAACATTCCCAGTACTCTCTACCCCTGCTTCTTTTAGATTTTTTTAACGTCGACACGACAACAGAATGTCAAAATAAACGATATTAAATGGAAATCTTGTAATTTGAGAAAGTAGACAGTTTAAATATGTACAATTAAGTGTGACGGCTGTTATTTAAATTAATTATATTTTTTCGACATCAATCTGGAGCGTAATTATTTTTGTTGTAATTATATTTTAAAGTGGACGCCTAAAAGAGCCTTATTAAACTTCTTTCTATTCCTATCGCGAACAGACCATAGTGTTGAACGAACTAGACAGAGTGTGGGTATTACAGTTTTTGAACTACTTTACGAGGAGAGGGTTCGCAATTTAGATGTTTATTTATTTTTCTTGTTTGTTCTCACTAATCTCTTCCGTTTACCAGCCGATTGGAAAAAAGTATTTGTTGTTTCCTTCCTTCCTTCCCAAATGGTCCCATTGTTATCGAGTCCAAGATCTGAAGATTTAGGGCATACGTAGGACAAAACTTGATATTCAGGTGTTTCATAAAACTGTTGGCCTGATGATGGAGACAATAGAGAGAGAGAGAGAGTCGAGTGAACACTGCAACGGTAACCGTTAACAACCTCGTATTTGGGCTTTTATTATTCCTGTTGACGAGAATTTTTAATGGGGGAATAGAATAGAATAGGTCTTTATTTGCTTTGAATGTAGGTGCATGAAATAGGATGGAAAATTACATAATAATAATACGTTCTTCCTTATTAGCATGCAAATATAAATAAAACTGGGAATTAACTAATGATAATAGCTGTTACCCGGTGGTAACAGCTATTGCAATTAGTGTCTCGCCGGTTCTTCTCCATGAGACTCACTACTTGGAACCGCGCAACTAGCTTGACTTTTTAAGAGTTCTTGTAGGCCTATTTGAAATAATAAAAAATAGTTTGAGTTTGCAAGTATGTTACTGCGCTAAAAAAAATTAAAACATTTGTATCCATATCTTCAAAATGATTCAAACGTTTAAAAAAAAATTCTTGTCAGGTAAATACATCATTATTGTGTCCGGTAGATAAAAAAAATTACATGTTTACAAGCTTATTTCAATTCAATCTTTAGAATGTTAGTATTATTAAGTCTGAAATTTAAATTGTCTTTTTTTAATTGATACGATCCTGGTAAAGTTTAACTTTGACTATATCAAATGTGCCAAAAACATAGCCATATTTAAACGCGGTAAAATAAGCCCAACCTGAATTTTACCAAAGAAGTGTCCATACAAACAATGTTCTCACAGTATAGTTAGTAAGTATTTTATGACATATATTTAATATTTCAATTTTTATATTTAGTAACACTATACAAAATTATAATTATGTAAGCGTGTCGAAGTCTAACGACCCACTGTGCATGCGGACATGTATGCACACGCACACAACGTTGTTAGAGAAACGTCAAAAAACCCAAATTTCCCGCCGCGCATGCCCGAAGCTTGGCCTTAA